>CAUYRH010169686.1:0-29703 GCA_963574655.1 Perodicticus potto | reverse complement strand
AAGGAACCAGGCCTGCTGTCCTGACACATGCGTGTGGTACACGTCTGGTCTATGAAAATTAGATCAACTCCCCTCCCTTGCCCCATCCATGTAAACACAAAAGAGGTAAAGTCTCCATCTTTCTTTAAGGCTGCATAGTATAATTTTTAACTTGAAAATTTTGGAAGATTTGTTGAGAATGATCAAAACAACACTGAACAAAATATTCTGAGCAATAATAATGCATTTCTTTAAGATAAATATACAATTACATGTAGTAGGTTTTAAATATCAGTTTTCTATTTCCTTCTTAGTAAAAAGAGAGGGTAAGGGCTTAAGCCTAGGAAGTCGAATGGATTTTTTTGTAAGCCCCATATTGTTCTGGTCCTATATGGTGTAGTCAAACTTGGTTGTGCATTGGAATCACCTATGCAGCTTCACAAGAATTTCAGAGTCCCGTCCCAGAGTTCCTGCATTCAGAATCTTTAGCAAAAATTAAGAATCACTGGCCAAGTTTATTGTACAAGGATCACTTCTTATTTCAAGGTCTTTTTTCTAAATACAGAATCCTAGTAAAGAGCACCAATGTTTCCAGTGGGAAACTGTCATTTGAATCTACTTTGTGAGAATAACTCATTTCCCTTTAGGAGAGGCAGTTGAGGATTTTAAATAATAAATAAAAATAGATTATTGTCGAGAAACATACAATGTATACCTTGCTATAACCTGATATACTCTGTATATACTCAGGAGGAAGTAAAAGAATTTGAGATTAATGTCATATTTAGGTTTGGGTTTGAAACCCAGCTTTTCATCTTTCCAGCAGTGTTACCTTTAACAAATTAATTGACCCTTAATTCTCAGTTTCTACATTTATAAAAGTGGAGGTGATAATTGTATTTAATTCACAAGATAGTCCTAGTACTTACCTCGACTATTAATGATTTGATAAGTTTTAGTTAAAAGCAAACAAATAGAAACAACACAAATGCTCTCCTCAGCAAGAATATTTTGGGATGTTAATGCAACCACATGCATTAGTGAGGGACCAACACATAGTAAGTACTAAATAAATATTCTTGAGTCGAGGTTCAACATTGTTTGGCTCACACTGCAGTTTAATCAAGGGCATGAAGTATTCTTTTTCTCTCTAGCTTTCTTCTTATCAGTATCATTTAAAAATTAATATTACCTCTCTCCAGAGCATGCTGGTTTGTGAATACAAATGAATTCATCTTTATTCAGGCCTAAATAAAGTTTAATGATCATCTTAAGTTTAACAGGCATCCCACCCACACTGGGCTCCATCATTTAGGGCAAGAAACCCTCAGCTGTGTCTCTGGGGTGCTCGGGAACAATTCAGTTCCTGCTTTGTTCCTTCCATTTCTTTTGATAGTTTCCCAAGGCTGTTAGCACAAAAGTTCCCCTTCCTTCTTTAGTCAAAAACATGCATTCCAAGAATATCACCTTATACAAATAGATGGCTAGAGATATCGCCACCAGGTCCACCAGGACCATAAATGATAAGGTTCTAAGACCCACTTTGGTCTTAGGTGGACCACCATGACCTCATCCTTCCTTCCTCTATCCCTATTTTCTGTGTCTGACACAAAGCAGTAATTCCCAAGGTGTCTCATCTATTCTTATTTTGTTTCTGTTGTGGTTGCCTTTGAAAGTGAAGTAACTGTGTGGGGAGAAAAATATCAAGCATTTCTGAGGCAGAGGCTCTGGCCCTGAGTCCCAGTTGTCTGGTCTCACCCAGGACTGAGTACTCTGCTTCCTTGGCAACATGGAGCTTTGGGGATTTCTGCTGTGTTGGCGCTGACATGGGAACATTAACAATAACAGTTAACATAATAACAATGGCACATCGTGCAGAAACAATTTAATGTTATTCCTTATTTTGCTTTCTTGGGGTAATGAAGTGTTGTTAGTGCATCTGTTACTTCTGTAAAATTTCTGGTAAGGCATATGAGGACCCATGACAATAGGTCCCTTTAAAAACTCTTGCCCCTTCCTGGAATTGGAAGACTGATAACACATAATGCAGTAATAGTGTATGAGGAGTGTGAAGTATAATACAACGTTAAGACAGCAAAAAGATGATTAAGAAGGTGGCGATGGAGAGTCAAATGCTCCAGGTAGCAATGCCTGCTCTGTTACTTACTATGTACGCGAGTTTAACCCAGCACAATAAACTCTAAGCCCAGTTTATCCGTTCGAAAAATAGGAAAAATGTTACCAATCTCATAGGCTTTTTT
Source organism: Perodicticus potto (assembly GCA_963574655.1). Lineage (NCBI taxonomy): Eukaryota > Metazoa > Chordata > Mammalia > Primates > Lorisidae > Perodicticus > Perodicticus potto. The sequence continues at coordinate 27,463 of CAUYRH010169686.1, read as the reverse complement.
AGAAGTGAATGAAGGAATGGAATTGGAAATACTCTTAGTACAGCGTTTGTTCCATAGAATATGCTTCAATGTATGTTGATTTACTCAAACAAGGACTACAATTTGGAAGAATGACCTTAAATTGTAAAGTTTCATATTTGGGGGGATGAATTTGCAAGGCCTCCCCCCCCTTCCTATAATCACTTATATATATCCCTACTATACATAAGCAGTCGCCAACTGTGTTCTGTCTTTTCCCTCTTTCTACAAGGCAAACTGTGCCCTTGTCACGCTCTTCACCACGATCTGAATGAACCTGTTTAAGCCTGGTCGCGCAGTCCTTGAGGCAGGAACTCCAAGTCTAAGGAACGTCGTGTGTTGGGACTTTTTCAGTTCTCTACAGCTGATTTCATATAAGGCCATAATTACCTCCCGGCTTCCAAGGACACGAATCTCTAAAAAGGTGAACAAGGAACCTCAAATATTCTTAAATTTGTTTCATAATCTTTTATAGATCTCTGTGTTGAAATGGCTCCTAAATTTACATTATTCCAGCTGCTGTGGTGCAACATATGTTTATCAGTAACTCTGGTTCAAAACTGTCCCTCGACTCCCCACATCTTTTATTTTCTAACTTTCCAGTTGGCCTCGGGTACCCTTTTATTCTGTGCTTTGCAAAGACGCTTAGATAGAAGCCGTGAAGAGAGCCTCCCGAGGTCCGGGCTGCAGCGCTGCGCGCGGCGAGGTGCCCGCGGCGAGAGCAGCGCGCTCCGCCTCCGGTCGCCGGGGGCGCCGCGCCCCGGTTGCTGGGTCCTCTGTTCGCCGCGTTCTAGAGGCGCCCCGAGCGGGACCACGGCGAGCGCCGAGGGGGGAGCCCTTGTGAGCCCAAACACCGTCTTCGCTTAAACACGGGAGAGGCGGCGGCTCCTCCGTCGGTCCCTCCGCTCCCGGACCCTTACACCTGCCGCCCCACCAGCGGCGCCGCGGGGCGGGGGGCGCCCCTAGTCTTTGGTTCCTCCCAACCGTCGCCGGCCCGCGCCTCCGCGCACGTCGTGCACCCCCGGGCGCAGACGGCGAATGGTCTGGCCCGTCGGTAGCCGCCACCCGCTTGGGCAGCGACAGCTGCTCCCGCAGCTCCGGATCGAGCGCCGGAGCCCCAGCCGTGGCTGCCGCGGGCGGTGGGCGGGCGGAGGGGAGACCGGACCTCCAGCGCAGGCTGCCGGGCCGGGCCGCCCGCGGGCCAGCCGGGGGCGCGGGAGCCGCTCAGGGACCGCCCGCGGCGGAGAGGCGAGGACCGAGCCGGGCGTTCCTCCTCCGGTGAGTACCTGCTGCCGCCTCCCCCCGACCCTCTGCCGTCGCCCCACGCCCGGGGGGCTCGCCCCCATCCCGGGACGGTCGCAGCTCTGGGGACGCTGCCCCGGTGGACGCTCCCGAACGGGGAGCTGCTGCTGGCAGTGCTAATGATTCAGCACCATTCGCGCCCCGAGAGGTTGGGGAGGAATGGGGGAGGCGGCGGGTGGAGGGGGCCGCGGTCAGCTGCCCGGCTGTCACCTCAGTGTTGGGGCTTTAGGTGGAGGACCCGCGCTGGCAGGCTCGGGCGGGTGAACAGGGAGGCTCCCTGGGGGCTGGTTCTGTCCTTCCGTGCTTTCCCCTCACCCGACACCATGCTCCCGAGTGTGCGGTGCATTCTTGAAAGTGTGTCAGTTTAATGTCTTTTTCGCACCTGCGAGCGGAGTCTGGGGCCCGCGTGCGTGCCTCTGAGTTTTTCCCCTCCTTGCTCCGCCCGATGACTGATTCGTGCCATCATCCCCTTTCTTTTACAGCGCAGCATTCCCTCCACTAATGCGAAAGACGCCCCATCAAAGTTGCCTCCTATTGTGGGTAGGTTTTATGTGTCCTGGCATATAAGGAAAAGACTTAGGGCAGGTAGGAAAGAATACTCTCAGAACCCAGGCACTTACTTTTATATAAAAAATATTTCATGAAATCATCCCAGTAACTCAGAACCAAAAGTGAGGAGCAGGGAAGTTGAATTACATTCTCGAAGTACACAACAGGAATTTGAATACAGCACTCCGTGGACCTTCCACGGCATTAATGGCCAGTGCGTCCGTGTGTACATATGCGTGCTTTATTAGACATTAAACACAGAATTAAGAGGGTATCTCAAAGCAACAACAACCTGTAAACTTCGTGTAGGTGGAATTACTGCTCTTTTAGAATGAAAGAAAGAGCATTCTTGGAATCATGTGGAAAAAACCCTATTTTCTTAGAAAGCATATGACATAAAATAATGTCTGGAAATAGTACACAGGAGAGCTAGATCATAACAGGAGATGTTTTGGCAGTGGCACATGGTGGATGCTCATGAACTGGGGAAATCAATTGGGGAAGTACAAAGAAATCTGGAAATCCTTCTCTTTTTCTTTAAGGAAACACTTGCAATAACAACAGTTACCTAGTTCATGTGATGTGTGACCCATCTACCTCCCACAATAGGGTGACAGGTAAACCTAGACTCGGATAATGTCACTGAATTCATGCAACTCTATGATTTGGCATAGCGGATGATAACTCCATGTTGTAGACTACAGAACTGAAATACAGGAAGGTTCAAGATCGCTTAGTTAAGTGATGAAATCTGGACAAATAATGGACTTTTGGGTGCCACCTCTTCCATTTAAAAAATACATGCTTTGTGGTAAAATGCAGTTTGGGTTAGTGGGAAACTGAATTGACTTGTTTTTGCCCTGCTGTTCAGAGTCAACAATTGATCGTGTATGCTCATTCTGCAAAAATAATGGATGGCAGGTCTATCCTTGTCATTTGGTGGGCCATTTTGCTTGCATTCATTTATAATTTATGAATTTTCTCTTTAAGAAATACTCAACTCTTGTTGATGTCTCGGGGGGCAGGTTGCAGTACAAATGCTCATTATCCCTGAGTAATGGCATAGTATTTGTTGGTAGACAGGAATAGAGTAACCTTAGTCCATCATTGCTAAAGTATTGAACCATTGCACTGGAGAATTCTTTTTTAAGTTAATGGGGATATTGGATAGACTAAGGCCCATTGCCTAAATAAAGACATAAGTGGAGGCACAAATTTATATTTGTCTCTAAGACAAGATGATAAGGAGAAGTAGAATCCTGTGGGGAGGGTTAAGTTTGATTCCTAGGAGGTCATTTCTTCTTGTTCTTTATATGTAGTTATAAGCTATATCCTGAACCTTGGCGAGGCATCCTGAAATCCAATCTGTTTAATCCCAAGGGGAACCCAGAAATGGTGTGAATGAATAAGCAAAAATACAACACCACTGCTATTAAAAAATTAAGAAAAGAATGTACATATCCTAATGATGGATAGTCGGCAGTAACATTTGAAAAGAGGCAGCATGTTTTATTTAGCTAACATTGCTGAGACTGTGAATATAATACCAACCTGGCTTTAGAATTGCAAAGCCCCCCATCCTATTTATTCAATGATTCCTGTCTGTGGATCATCTTAAATTCCTGACTTTAAAGAACTTCAAGTCAAACTAGTTAGATAGTTATTTACAAATGAGTAATTAAAATAATTTAGATTGGCTTAGTGCCAGAAAAAGGTGGTGCATACTTAAGTGCTAAAACAATACCTTTAATAAATGAGAAATGGAGGCCAGGGTTATCAGAGGATCCAGAAAGTCTTCATGGATAGAAGTGAATTAAATTAGTGTCTGCGAGATGGACAGATTGAGATAGGCAAAGAGAATGACAGAGAAGGTCTAGCTGAGAAGCGCTCGTACACTGTTTGGGGACATGGTGACAGATTGTGAAGGCAGTAAAATGTGTTTCTGATCTGGTAATCGTTTCCTTTGCTCATGCTTTCCACATCCCTTGCCCTTAGTCCCCTTCCAGAAAATAGTATATTTCCTGGGCACTGTACTAAAAAGATTTGTTGTCAATTAAATCCAGACAAAGTTTTCTATGCAAGTCAAATTTTCCCATTTCTAGTTTACCTTTTTAAAAGCTCACCCATCCCCATTATAGAATGGTGACTAATTTGGAAACTATAAAAAGGTAAAAACTATCATCATAATCTTACCAACTAAAGACACTGCTATTAATATTTTAATGTGTTTCTTTCTATACTTTTTCATGCATAATTTCAATTATGTTGTATATAATAACTTTTATGCATTTTTCCCTTAAATTCTATAACATTATTTTTCATTTAAATAATTGGGCTCCATTCCAGGTTTGAAATGCTTAACACTAGTTTTAAAAATGCCTCTATAATTTTCCATTTGGTGTATGTATCAATTTCCTAATTATTCTTCATTGTCACTGTTATCATTGATAATAATAATAAATAGTACTGTGATGAACATCTTTATACCTAAGCTTTCTTTTTGTATTTTGAAAATTAGTTCCTTAGAATAGAGTCTCAAATAAAATTTCTGGGTTAAATGGTGTAAATTCTTATACTGGGACTCTTTTGGGCAAGTTTTGAAAGTACTGGATTCTGTATATTCAGTTTGGAAGATTGATGTGTTGAGCATAGAATAGTTGATTATTAATAATTAATATCACCCAATCTTGACTGTGGCTCCTCCAGTTATACTCTTTAAAGCAACATCTTTTGCTTAGAAGTGCTAAATACTTCATGGAGACTGGGAGCCGAGCAGGCAGTGGGGAGGCTGAGCCGAGATGTAATTGGAGAGCAGGTTTTGCGAGAGGAAGTCAGAGTTGACAGTGGGAGAAGGGGCCGATGTGGGGGGCTGCTTTCTGGCCCGAGTGTTATATCTGTGGACCTCAGGTGTAAACCCCTGCCCCCCTCCACAAAGCCCACACATCACACACCACGTCTCTCACCCTCGGATTTCAGCTCCTTTCATCCTCTGCAGCAGATTCCCAGAAATCCAGCTTCAGGATCTTGGTAATGAAGACATGGACATGAGCTCACTTTTGTTCTCTAATTTGGAGAATTCACATACGCGAGGGCAAGAATTTGGGTCATCTGCTTGATTCTTAGCAAAAATACTGGGTACAAGGTCCAATGGTACATGAGAGGCACATCTGGTGGACACCCAAGACGCCTGCCTCCTTCTCTGGGAACGTCTGCCAGAGATGCCCATGGGCACAGGACCACTGGGACATGCATACCATTCCCAACATCCCTTCTCAGCATTCACACGCCACCTCCTCTTGTTCCCAGGAAAGGGTGTGCCTCAGTTTCCCTCATCTATGGTGGAGAGCATGGCAGTACGTCCTTGTGATGAGAAGGGACAGGGACTTTCATTGGGCCCTGACTTGCTCTCCCAGTTTCTCACCTTTCTTGGAGCAGGAAGCTAGGAGCCCATTAAGGCAGGTAGACCATTAGGTGTCCGGTAGGGCCAGTGGAAGGAGAGTCAAGGATAGGAATGTGTCTCGAGGGCACTACGAGGGCGCAGAGGACAGGTTCTTATAATATGCCATCGGTCAGTCTGGGGAGGCCTGAAAGGAACAATGAATATGAAATATCACACTCCAGACCAGAAAGACCTCCCTCCTCCTCTCAGGTACTGAGAAGTCATCTCTGATGGAAGTTGGAGATACCCAGGCAGACAGTATTCTAGGTAGCATTTATCCTGTGGTGGTTGAAACCTATTACAAAAAGTTTACTTAAGCTTTTAGAAGGCGGTAGTAAATCCATTTCTATTTCCCTCAAGCTTTATCTGTCAAAGTTGCAGTAGACTCAGCAAACAGTTTCCCTATAGTTAAAGTGGAAAAGTTAAATTTAAGTAGGTTTGCCTTTTTATTCTCTACCAGCCTTTGTTTTTGGTTATTTCCCATGTGACATTGATCTGTCAACACACTCCCGCTCATAGTACACATAGGAGTTGACAAAGCCAAGGTATTGGGATCATCTGGGCTCTTGGTAAGTACATGCTTATTTTCCTATTTTGTCTTTCACTTTTTACTTGAAAGCAACTGGTTGGCTTATGTTCTTTTGGAGGTTTAGAGTTAAGTGGTCAGGCCCTCACTGGGTCTTCTGTGGAGTTGACTCAAAAGATCTCTGAAAGCACCTTCCTTTTGAAATTGATGATGTCGGTCTACTGGGTGTGCTGAGCAACCAACGTTCTTTGCTTCTTTTTCTGTAGTACCTGTGCTTCCAACCTTCTGTGTTGTTTTTCTTACTTTGCTTAGCCATGTGAAATGGAACAGTACATTTGAAAAAGGATTATTTTAAGCATTTCTAGCTCTTTTACTGACTACTTTGAAAAATATGAACTGGTGCCACAGCTAATTCAACAAGACCACAGTAGCTGTTTTTGTAGAAATTTTCCTCTATGTTCCATTAATGTATGGACAGTGAAGTTGACTTTTTAAGTAAATTGAGTATTTGTAGATTCGGAAGGGACCAGCAGCAATCCAGGCAGCAGCTTCAAGATCATTTCAAGGCTATTTGTCAGATTAGAATTTTAAAGCTGCTCACATATACCTGTCATCTAAGGTAGCACTGACGTTTTTATTGTAAGCAAATCGTGTAAGCTGTGCTTTAATTGACATAGTCCTAGTACTATGTCATATGTGTGGAGTATTTGTAGAAAAAGTTAGTAGGTTTTATCTGAATCATTGTATCGTATTTGATGGGAAACGTTTTCATGTGTAATTTTGTAATCACTGTTTATAAAAAGCTATTTTTTTCAAGTTATGTAACAAACAAAATCTATGGCCATGTGTGACATTCATAATAATTGCTGTAAAATCAGGACAGTAATTTTAGCACACAGATAGTCTATATTTAGAATCAGTCAGTCTGCAGTTAACCAGCAAATATGTGCTAGTTGTTCTATGGAGAGGAATGATGGAAATTGAGCATGTTCTATAATCAGTTTAATATTTACAAGATGGGGGCATTTTTGTTTAACTTTACATTTTATCACATTCAAGATGATAATAATTTATTACTTAGCACCTCTCACTCCTGAATGTTAAAGATTGGGAGATGTTATTTTCTCCATTTTAACAGTGTGAAAAAAAATCAGGCTAGACAGGGGGTGGGGGCAAAGGCAAAATTAGTATGTAGAGTAATAGTGGCTTGAGAAAATGGCCCACTAAGTGGTAGTATTTATTGTCATTTGCAATAAGAGAACAACCTTTATTGGTTTATTGGTTTTACTTCTTTTAGCATATTTGAGAAAATACACGTTTCTTGAATATTTTTTACTGATCTGTGATGATAATTTTCAGTTAGTATCAGCTTCCCCTTGGGTAGAATACACCCATTTCAACACATTATTTTTAGAAAATATAAACAAGTTTTTTCTGGAACTTGTCACAATAATTAAATGAAAATAGGCGAATTACATATTAAGGAGTTTGAAAGGAGGGATTAACGTTTCTTAAAATTAAGTAAACTGTGTATCTTTGCTAAAGCTTTTTCACTTGTCAGAAATCAAGTGCCAAATGAGCATTTCTGGCAAAAAGAAAAACTTACTGTTACATATGTTGTTGGGTTGTCATTTGGGAATAAGAGACATTTTCTTTTTTTAACATTTATCTTGAGTACATAATATGTAACAAGATATTTTCATCCTTGCCTAAGGATTAAAAGTGAAGTGTATTCTTCATTAGCGTGTGGCATATATAGTTCTGTTTTGTACTTGAGAGTATATGTGTGAATTTCGTTTTTAAAATCTGTAAGGAATTGGAATAATACACAGATAGCATGTGTGAAGGCCCCAAAATGTAGCTTTCTCTGGAACAAAATTGAGTCAATACACTCCATGGTACTGATGAATATGGAGATTTAGATCTCCAAGTGAAATGTTATGGACCGAGAGTTTTTCTCTCCTGGATGTAACTGTACCTATTCTGATAATATGAAAATGTTTATCATACTTATGGGAAGAAAAAAGTAGTATTTTTTTCTTTCAGATAGTATAAAAATATTATTATTTATGTAATTCCTTGGGTGACTTCTGACATTTTGTTGGCATTCCACTTGTCCAGTTAATAATTTGTAGCAGGAGCTTCATAGTACAGTTTCTTCTTGTGACAAGCACAAAATTGCTGTCTTATCCATTTTAGGTGTATGGTTAAGTGTTAAATATATTCATTGCTGTGAATCAGACCGCTAGAATTTTTTTCATCTCGTAAGCCTGAAACTCTGTACCCATTAAACAGCTCTTCTTTCTGCCCACCTCCCCCCCGCTGCACTCCCATTTCTGCTTCCTGTTTCTATGAATTTGATGACTTTAGTACCTCATACAAATGGAGTTATACAATTTTTTTCTTTTTATCTTTGGCTTGTATCACTTAACATAATAGCCTTAAGGTTCATCCATGTTGTAGCATATGTCAGAATTCACTTTTTCTATTTTTATTTTTTGAGACAGAGTCTCACTATATTGCCCTCGGTAGAGTGCCATGGCATCGCAGCTCACAGCAACCTCAAACTCTTGGGCTTAAGCAATTCTCTTGCCTCAGTCTCCCAAGTAGCTGGGACTACAGGCGCCCGCCACAACGCCTGGCTCAGAATTTACTTTTTAAATCTGAAAAATTTCTGTTCTATGCATCTACCATATTTTGTGTATTTGTTCATCATCCATGGACATTCATAATGCCTCTGTCTCTTGGCTCTTGTGAACAGTGCTTCTGTGAATACGGGCATGCAAAAATCTCTTCAAGACCCAGAAGTGGGATTGCTGGATTATAAGGTAGTTCCATTTTTAATTTTTTGTGGAACCTCCATAGTGTTTTTCATAACACTTACACCATTTTACAGTCCCACCAACAGTGTACAAGGGTTCCCATTTTGCCACACCTTTGTCAACACCTACTATTTTATGCGAGTAGCCATCCTAATGGGTGTGAGGTGATATCTCATTGTGGTTTTGATTTGCATTGCTCTGATGGTTAGTGATGTTTGAACATCTTTTTATATACTTGCTGGCCTTTTGTGTGTCATCTTTGGAGAAATGTCCATTGAAGAGTCTTGCCCATTTTTAAAGAGGGTTATTTGATTTTCGTTGTCAAGTTACGGGAGTTCTTTATATATTCTAGATATTAACCTCTTATCAGATATATGATTTGCAAAGATTTTCTCTCATTCTGTACGTTGTCTTTTCACTCTGCGGATTGTGCTCTTTGATGCACAAAAAATTTTTAAGATTGACTTAGTTCCTTTCTATTTTTGCTTTTATTGCCTATGTAGCATTGGTTTTTTTTTTTTTAGCAGTTGAAAAATATAGTTAGAATTGTTTTCATACTGATGTTTAACAATTCCTTTCCTTCTTAATCTTTAAAATCTGCAAGAGTAATTTTGAGACTATGTAATTATTGTAAACATAATTATTTTACAAACTAAACTTGATTTTGATCGACTTATTCTCTGTTGAAGAGTAACAGATATTGAGTTTTGCTATAATAATTTAATCAAATGTCAATATGAATTCTGTTAAACCTGTACGTCAGTTTAGGGGGAATTGATATCCGTATTATGTTGCTGCTTCCAATCCATGAACATGGTCTCCTTTGATTTCTTTCATCAGCGTTTTACAATATATAATTTTGATTGTTTTCTTGGATTATACCTACGTATTTAATTTTCTTTGGAGCAATTGTAAGTGTTATTAATTTTAAATTTCTGTTTCCATTTTTCCATTGCCAGTAGATTTTCGTGGTTGATCTTGCATCCTGCAAACCTTATTGAACTAATTTTTGGTTATAGGGGGTGTAAATACTTTCAGTTTTTTTATTTAGACAAACATATATAAAATGAAGACAGTTTTACAGTTTTATTTCTTTCTTTTCATTCTGTATGCATTTATTTATTTATTGCCTTTTTGCAATGGCTAGAACTTCCGGTACAATGTTAAATATGCGTAAGGGTGTGAGTGGACGTCCTTGCGTCCTTCCCAGTCTTGGAGAGAAATCATTCAGTCTTTCACTGTTAAGGATGGTGCTAGCTATAGGTATTTTTTCTATGGTTTTTAAAATTTTCTTTGAGATTTTCTTTTTGATCCATTGACTATTTAGAAATGTATTATTTAATTTCCAAGTGCTTGAAGATTCCGATGTCATTTCTGTTACTGGCTTAGGTTAATCATAGGTTTATTCATTTAGTCAGAGAACATACTCTGTATGGTTTAAGTTCTTTTAAATTTACTATATATGTTTTTTGAGCTTTAGTATGATGTATGTTGGTGAATGCTCTGTGAGCACTTGAAAAAACTGTGTACTCTATTGTTGAGTACGGTGTTCAACGTCATTCAGATCCTAGGGGTTGATGGTGTTGCTCAGTTTTCCTATATCTTTGCTGATTTTTCGTCTAATAATTCTATTATTTGAGAGTGGGGTATTGAAGTCCCTAACTATATTTGTAGATTTTTTTTTATTTTCCTTTCTGCTCTGTCAGTTTTTGCAGAAAAAACTTTTTACCTATTTTGAGTTTCTTTTGTTTGGTTCATATGCATTTAGGATTCTTATATGTTTTTGGTGGGTTGAAGTTTTTATAATTTTGCAGCGGCCTTCCTTAACCCTAGTTAGTTTCTTTGCTTTGAAATATACTTTATCTGATATGAATATAGCCACTTTTAAAATTAATGCTTGCATAATATGTCTTTTACTTTTTTATTTTAGAACTACCTATGTTACTGTGTGTGAAAAGAAGTTTTTGTAGGCAGATACAGTTGGTTGCATTTTTTAATTCACCGTGCCAATCTCTCATTTACTTGGTGTGTTTAAACCATTTACATCTAAAGTAATTATTGACATATTATGCAAGTCTACTCTTTCCTTCTCTTTCTCATTTTTCTGTTTCTTTTCTTGCCTTTCTTTGGGTTACTTGGACATGTTTTAAAGTTGCATTTTTATTTATTTACAATTTTTTTTAATACCATCCTGAGCAAGGGCGAGATTCCATATCTACAAAAATTAGAAAATGTGAACGGCAGTGTGGTCTAAGTAAAGACAGTTACTTGGGAGGCTGCGGCAGGAGGACCACTTGAACCACTTGAGCTAGTCTGACTCCGTGGCATTACGGCCAGGGCAACCGGGTGAGACTTTGTCTCCAAAAAAACCAAAAAAATGTTTTTACACTATCACTTTGTATCATTTTCTTGGTGGTTTCCTAGGTCCTACCATATACATACATAGTTTATCACAGCCTACTGTTGACATTTAACCACTGTGAATTCAGAATAGAAAACTTAACCTCCATTTAGGTCTTTTTATCCTCTCTACTTTTAAAGTATAATTGTTTTAAGTATTTCTTCTACATACATCGAGTGCCACAACAGATGGTGTTTAATTTTGCTTTTTCCATAAAGTCAGCTTAAAGAATTTCATGAGTCTAATGGTAGTCTATCGTGTATACTTCTGCTTTTACCTTTTCTGTTTTTCTTCTTTCCTTTTGGAAGGTCCCAGACTTCTGTTATTGTTTTTTGTGTTAGAATGTTAGAAGTACTTTCTTTCTTTCTTTCCTTTTTTTTTTTTTTTCCCCTGAAGTTTTTGGCCAGGGCTGGGTTTGAACCTGTCACCTCTGGTGTCCTTCCAGCCACAGGCGCCGCCAGAAGTACTTTCTTAACCCTTTCTTTTAGGGTAGGTCTGTCAGTAACAAATTCTCTTAGTTTTCCTTTGTCTATAATGTCTTTTTCACTCTTAATGATAGTTTTGCTGGTATAGGAGATGCGTTGACAGCTATTTTCTTTCAGCACATCAAAAATGAGTCACCTTTTCTGGCCTGTATGGCTTTAGGTGAGAATTGTTGTTCCTTTACAGGTAGTATGTCAGCTCTTTTGGCTGTTTTAAGATTTTTTTCCCCTCTGTCTTTTCAGAAGTGTAATTTTGATGTGTATATTTCTTTGGGTTTATCCTAGACGAGATTTACTTAGCTTTTTGAATCTGTAAGATTATGTCATCAACCAAATTTATTTCAAGCATTATTTCCTTAAATACTTCGTTTCATTCCCACTCTTTATCTCTTCTTGTTTCTGGGACTTCACTGCGCTGATTGTTAGATTATTATTCTCCCCTTGATTTTAGAGGCTTTGTGTATCTCACATTCAATAATTTCATCTCTGGTCATCTCCACTTTACTTATTCACATTGTCCAGCAAGTTTTTAATTTTGACAATTATATGTTTTTGTTCTATTTTCATTTGGTTCTCTTTTTGTAGCTTACATTTCATTGCTGAGATTTCGTTTTTTCCTTGGTTTTAAGGAAACTTAAAATTGACTATTGAAGTTTCATAATGGCAGCTGCTTTAAAATCTTTGCTATATAATTCCAATATCTGACTTATCTTGGTATTAGTTAGCAATGATTGTTTTTTTAAAACGTGTACTATGATTTTCCTGGACTTTGGTATATGGCACATATTTTTGATTGTGTCCTTGGGGTTTTTGTTATTCTGTTAGGAATGTTCTTTTAAATGTTCTTTTAAATGTTCTATTTTAGCAGGTGGTCAACCGTGTCTAGGTTTAGTGTGTTAGAATGTTCTTTTAAATGTTCTAGGTTTAGAATGTTCTTTTAAATGTTCTTTTAAATGTTCTATTTTAGCAGGTGGTCAACCGTGTCTAGGTTTAGTGTGTAGGTTCTGGCCTACCCTGGTGTGCTTCAGTTCCGGGGACAGTTTGTGGGGCTTTGGTCAGTCTCATGCTGTGCGGCTGCTGAGGCTTCTGCTCAGCTCTGAGGATGCCGTCTCGGGGGGTGTGTGGCGCTTCCTGAGCTGCCACATTCTGGGATGGGGAGATGGCACAGAAGGTGCTGGGCCGTGAGTCCTCGTGCCTCTGGGTGGAAGGAAGTGACACAAGTCTCTCTTGATGATGCTCGAACTAGTGGCCCAGCCTGTCCGTTAGAGCTTCTCTGGCACAGTGGGGCCCACAGTGGGTCGGAACTTTTCCCACACCTTTGGTCCAGAAGACCAGGCCATTCCTGTTTTTCTATTTTTTGTCTCTGTTGGAGGTTATGGGTTGACACAACCCAGGCCCTATCCTGGAGTATGTAGGAGATAAAAACAAAACCCCGGGAACTCAGTGCATTGTTATTCCTCAGGTCCTGAGGTTCCTAGCCAGCCTCCTTCCTTCTGGATTTCAGAGGCTTTTTCTTGTTGTCTGATGGGTAATTTCCAGGCTAGTTAGTGGTACTTAGAGAGGAGGAGTAGGGGAGAGGGAATCAATTCCCTTTTCTTCCAGAATCAGAATACACGCCTTCTTATATACTGTTTCACTCATGAGAAGCTACGCTTGTGGTGTTGCTGCTGCAATACCCAGGCATGGCTGTCTTATGAACAGTGCTGGGTGATGTTTGTAAGTTGGCATGGCCCGCAATACCCAGGCATGGCCGTCTCATGAATAGTCCTGGGAGATGTTTGTGAGTTGGCATGGCCGTCTCATGAAAAGTGCTGGGTGATGTTTGTGAGTTGGCATGGCTGTCTCATGAAAAGCGCTGGGTGATGTTTGTGAGTTGGCATGGCCGTCTCATGAAAAGCGCTGGGTGATGTTTGTGAGTTGCATCCTCATTCGTGGCTACCTTTTTCATGGATGACCATTTTTATTCAAAAAAAACCCTGATTCATAAGTCACAGTTTTTCAGACTTGGATATTTAGCAGGCATTTTTTCTTGAAAATGAACAAATTAAGCCTATTTCTTCAAGGAAAACCACTGACAGTAATTGTTGCCAATGGCAAACTTTATGCTCACAAGAAAAATCAGAGTTTTGGAAACTTTAACTCACAGTTGTGACTTTGTGAACTTCCCAATACTTGATGACTTTCCTGAGGAAATCACTTAGTGATTTTTTGATATAGTATAATGAAATGTATAAACATTTGGAAGATCTGCATAACTGAGTAAACCAATATTTTCTTGCTTTCTTTTTCTTTCTTTTCTTTTTTTTTTTTTTTTTGTTGCAGTTTGGCCGGGGCCAGGTTCAAACCCGCCACCCGCAGTATATGGGGCTGGCGCCCTACTCACTGAGCCACAGATGCCACCCACCAATATTTTCTAATGACAAATGTATGATGTTATAAAATCATGCATGGATAAGAGTTCTGTTCCAACTGTAAAACAGAACATTGGATTTTGTAATGGAATGAAATGTTTGCTAACATAATTTCAAATTCCATGTTGCAACACACTTAAGAAATTACTTGTTGAGTTTTGATGTAGTATTAAACTCAATTTTTCATAATTATATAAAAAGTTTATTGAAGTACTCCCCCTTTTCCAAATTTGTATCTCTGTGAGGCCAAATTTTCTCATATATTTCAACCAAACCAACTTATATTGAATGTAGAAGCATATACATGTATACAAGAATCTAGCTATCTTCTAAGAAGCAAGATAATAAAGATATTGGAAAAAATACATTTAATTATTCTTTTTTGTTTTGAAAGTAATAGTTATTTTAAAAACAAATATTTGTGTTAATATCTTAGTTTTTAGTTAGTTGTTTTGAACTAAATGAATATTTTAAACACATCAGTTTTGATTTTTAACATGGTAAATGTCAAAGGTATATCCTTCAAGACTCACTAATTTTTAAGAACTGAAAGGGTTCTAAGACCGAAACATTTGAGAATGACTAGCCTGAGACAGTCAAGGAGAAAAGTGAGGACAGAAGCATGGACATGTCGCCATCTTAAACTTGGCAAGTGAAAGGCATTGGTTTTTTGTTCTTTGAGACAGAGTCTTACTCTGTTGCCCTCAGTACAGTGCTGTGGCATCATAGCTCGTAACAAACTCTTGGGCTCAAGTGATCCTCCTGCCTCAGCCTCCAGAGAAGCAAGGACTACAGGCAGCCCCCACAACACCCACCTAGTTTTTCTGTTTTTAGTAGAGACAGGGTCTTGCTCTTGCTCAGGCTGGTCTCTAACTTGTGAGCTCAGGTGATCCACCTGCCTCAGCCTCCCACAGTGCTAGGATTATAGGCCTGAGTCACCGTGCCCGGCCAGGACATTGGTTTTACTAAGTTGTCCTGTGTGCTTATTGTGTTGTAATACTTTCATTTTCACAGAGGATGCTTTTTCCTCCACATTGGCTCATTGATACATAATCCTCTCTGTAGGGTAACTAGACCAGTAGAATTCCAAAATGTGATCTTTGCAACATTAAATTTCCTCAAAACTGTCTTTACCCTAAATTTACTCTTTACAAACATAATACCATACATAGAATTATAACTACTTTTTAAGCTATAAATTATAATAAATAGAATAATAGTATGGTTTGGTGATGACTTATGCAAGAATGAAGTACTTTAGAAAGTTTTATTAAGAACGTACTCAAAGATAGTATGAAAATACTTGAATCGTCATTTTTTCATGCGTTGCACTTCTCCTAGTACTTTATTGAGTTATAATTTATATATAGTAAAATGTACAACTTGGTGATTCTTTATAGAACTTTGGGAAATGGCTTTTGAAAGTATGGAGTACTTTGGAATAGTATGGACATGCAAGATATGAAGAAAAAAGCTGATATCAGTGAGAAAAATATAAAATAAATGAGCTAGAGGAGAGGCATGCTCCCAAATCCTGATGTTTATTAGAGGTGGAACACACATTTAATTCCTAGTTTTCTAATTTTCAGGCAAAAAGGAAAGCAAACATTTTAATGATTAATTGGAAAAGTGATCCATAACAAAAACAAACCAGTTGCTCAAGAGGAACAAAGTTGTTCTTGTATTGAATCCAGAGTGAAATTTTTGCTATGGTTACTTTGACAGTGGCTTCAGTGTGATGTAACGTACAGTGTCTTCAACATGCTTGTCGTGAAAGTCAGCAGGAGGCTACGTCCTTCCGTGTAGGCCCAGGGCCTGGCTCTGTGTATTTAGGGGAAGTAGCTTAACCTTGCAAGGTCTGATTTTTTTCTTTTCTGACATGAGAGTAATACCAGCCTTGAATACATTGTGATGTTGGTAAAGACCATATAATATGAGGTCAATAAATGATAGCTGTAATCCTTAAAGCAGTTCCGTTAGAGCGGCCATGACCAGCAACATGCCGTGGTCCAGGTACGTAGCTTTTGGGTGAGCTGGCTTAATCCGGAAATGGATAATGGATAATGTCTGAAGAATAAAGGTTCTGCATATCTTTTAGGAATTCTTTCATACATATACAAGTTATTTTTCATAGCTGAAAATTTGAGGGAAAGTACATGTGAAGTTTTGCTCCCTGGAAATTGCCTGCTATTATTATTTGTTCCCAGTCCAGTGAAAAATCACATGATTTGAGAGTTAACTTGGCTGAGGAATAGGAGCAGTTGGCCAAATATATCCACCCAAATGGAAGGCCATACCACCTTTGTGCTCAAGTAGGCTAAAAGATGACCCTAGACAGGCTTTGAAACTTCCTCCAAAATCAACTTTGGGTTTGTTTGAATGCACAGGAGAGGGGGTGACAGAAGTCTCAAACTTACAACGTGGAACATGGCTCTAAATGCCCATCTTCGCTAGCACGGACCTGGCACAGTGCAATAGACAATACTACCAATACTACTGCTTCCTCCTATGCTAGAGAGAAATATAATTTTTTTTCTTCCGACTAAGTTGTTGTGTTATTTTTTGTTTTTGTTTTTCCTAGAGTGTTCTTTTGACTATCAATCAAGTCTCTGTTAAGGGAAAGAGAAAACAAAGGTGCTGGGCTTTGGTAAAATCTCACCCAGTGAACGCTTAATTAGGCCCTCACTTTATAAATATTTTTCATTTGAACAGAGGAAGAAATTTAGTTTGTAGTATTTGTGCAAGCATTCCAGAAGTCTTTTAAAGTCAGCTATCAGAAGAACATAATGGATTATTTGATTTTCAAAAATCTTTCAAATCTTGCTTAGAGTTGAATTTTCTTTCATCAGTGGTCCCTTGAGCATCTGTGTAAGCAACTCCTGCCATCTCCACACATTTTCCACATCATTAGAAGCTTTCCCCGACTATCCCCAGAGGACTAACTCAGGTTCACTGTGGTGTCTTCAGGCTGCTGAAGCTAAGCGTGATCTCTTTTTGCTTCTGAGCACTCGCAAATGAAGGGCCCAGATCCTTCCTGTCCAGACTAATTCAGTGGGGTGGTAATAGTCCCACTGAATAGCTAAAATCTGAGGCTGTAAGTACTTTTAACAAGTGTTGAACTAATGAAAAAATTGATAGTCAGTTAGAGTCACATTAACATGCTAGCCCTCATACTGTTTTGAAATTATAAACAACTAATTTGATAATAATAGCCAAATGTCTTTCCTATAAGACATTGCCATTTTCATCGCTGCTAGATTAGAATTCCAGAGTTCTAAATAAATGCTATCATTTTCATTTACTTCTCCTTTTCCAAAACTGAAGTACCTCTTCCTTTAGTAGAATGTCATCTGGTATAATTTTGACTTAAATTGATCATTAACAGATGAGTTATAGAAATCAGTTATGAAGATACCATAATATTAATACATTTTTGGCACTATTAGAGAATCTTACTTTCATAGTTGAAATTTGTAATTTCTCATAGAAAAACTACCTGTGATGTTTGACAAAGACTGTATCTTCTCTGTAATGTGTAATCTCCCTTAATAACTATGGAGTTATTAAGATGGATAACCCTTTTTTAAAGGGACAATAATTTATCTGTCTCATCTGAGTTTTGGATAGGGGCTTTGGTTAAGGGTCCCTTCATTAGGCTGTGTTCTCTTATTAGTGGTTTCTTATTCTTATGAGGAGCTAGCTAAATAGACTGGGAAGCTCAGAAAGAGAAGCTTCACTGGTTCATCCATAGCCCTGGGCACATTTGTAACCCAATATTTCTGACTGGTGTCAGCATCCTTTTATACTAATGGTCTACTTAAGCCTCTGCCTCATATAATAATGGATGAGGTATTATTATTTTAACTCTATGATATTCAGTTATATATTTGGTAGATGAGATAGATAATATCTAAAACCTAATGGACTAAAATGAGGAAAATAGGGAATTCATTATTTTGTTATGAGCTACCTAAAGGGTGTTATACTCCAAGTAGAAAGTAAATATTTAGGTGAAGTAGTCACATAATTCTTGTTAATGCCATTAAGCAAATAAGGAAAACATTGCTCTATTCTGAAAACATGCCTAAATTGATCTTGGAGTCACAATATGGCTTTGCAAATTATTACTTTTTTGCTCTCTCACCTCCACCCCTTTTTCTGGCCCCAGAGAGCTGATTCGAAATAGAAATTCAAATACCAGGAGGCTACGAGTTTATCCACTTTCAGTCCTTCTGTCTATGCTCCAAGGGGAAATATTTGGCTTATGGCCAATTCTTTACCTTCTTTGGACATCACCAGAATTGTGGATGCTGCAGGCTGTCTCTTTCTGGGATGAATCAGCATTGCTCTCTGCCAGTCAGCTCATGGCAGGCTTTGTGTCTAGCAACTGGCCCAGGGTGTTAGGTCTGGTCACATAAAGTGAAAATAAAGTCATTTGACTTAGGTCAAAAATTTGAAATTAAAAAAAAAAAAAGATATGTGATTTTTTTCCCCCCAGATTTTAAGGTTGCATAAGTTTGTAACTAGAAATTTTGAAGGTTAATTTTTCAGAAAGACTGGCATAATTGCTTCACATGGATCCCTAAAATAGATTTTGTAGAGCAGTGTGTATGCTCTCTGGAATTCTCCCAAGTTTAATTCTCATTTCTATCCTATTTATAGTTTTAAATTACTTTCTTCTAATGGCTAAGTAAATTTTAGTTCTGTTTTATTTAAATGTATATATTGTTTCCATACTAACTGGGACTTACTCGATGCAGTCAACCTTCTGAATGTCTTAATTATTCGAATCACTGTGTCAATATAGAACTTTTATTCGGTCAGGAATATAAGATGTTAAAGCCATGTATATGCATATGTACATATGTATGTAATATTTATTCTTTTAAAAAAACCCGTTTTTAATAATCAAAAGTCCCAATATTTCAGTAAAGTTAAGAAATGGGAATGACATGATAAAATAGCTTTATGTAGGTGAATGTAGAAAATAGAGTTTGATGGAGTCAATAAGGCAAGTGGTTGTTTCTTTTGATTAACAGTTTTGTAAATGTTTTCCTCCCATTACCATTCGTAAGATGGAAAGAAACCAAAACTTATTTAGGGTATTTTGTTTGATAAGAGTTCAATAAATGTCTGTTAAAGTAAAAGCAAGTAGGGAAACAGAAATTGGAAAGGTCTATTCAGTGTTAAAGTGGGTAAGAAAATAGTCTAGATACGAACAGTGTCAGCTAACCCCGGAGAGCTGCTGTCAGAGCTTGTCTTCCTTCTCCTCTGGTGTCTTCTTTTGCAGAGAGAGCATCCTCAGGCCTCGGTGTGGATAATCCAGCTATGAAAATAACTCGGGTGGGAATTTGTGATAACACGGAAAGAAGATTCAGTTCATTCTTGGTAATTTGTTCATATTACCAAAATTGAATGAGTGAAATACTGGAGGGCTGCTGTACCTAGTTAAAAACAATTAATTTGTGTTAGACTCTGTAGTGTTCATATTGTTCAGAGTAGAGACACTGCTCTTTCCAACACAAGCCTTAAAACAAAAACTTTTAAAAACATGATACAATGTGATATGCATCGTAAAAGTGGCAATTTACTGAAGGACATTCTACCCTAGAGAAAGAGGGGGGCAGGGGGACAATTAGGGTGGACTTGAGGCTGCTAGAGAAGCAAGACGGTCCAGGATTAGAGAGAAACACAAGTACGTGTGGGAAATGAATGAGTGTTAGAAAATGGGTATGTTCAGGATTGTCTTTTCATATTGTACTTTTGATCTCTCCTTAGAGTATCTTTCAAATTTATTTTGGTTGCCCCTGCTAAGAAACATAATTTACTTTTTAACATAGTGCATGTGTGCACACCCACAAACAAAACTGTCAAAGCACAGTCCTTACAGTTGATACTGTTCTTACTGCACGCGGTGCAGTCTGACACCATCATGTTTTCATCTGTCTTATTATCTCAATTGAACTGCTAATCGAGGCTCACTAAATTGATTTCATGACCCTTTATGGGTCATAGTCTAAAGTGGAACAAAAACAAACATAGTAGATCTAGAATACATAGTGAGACCCCTTGGTATCCAGTGTGCAGATTTGCAGAGTAACTATTTGGCACCTTTTTTGTGGGGCTTCGAGATGGTAAGAAACAGACTGATGGCTTTGGCATAGTTGCCATGTAAGAGGCAACAGGGGATGATGCAAAGGCTTTGGGAGTCAAATAAAACTGGCTAAGTCTTTGACAAGCTATTGAATCTCTCTGAGGCTCAGTTTTCTAATCTGTAAAATGGAATTAATGAAGCTACCTATGAAGACTAAATGAAATAACACATCTTTTAAGCAGTCATCATAGTGTGGCTGCACATTGGTGCCCACATGGGGAGCTCCAGAAAATCCCTATGGTCAGGCTGCACTCCAGACAATTAAAATAGAAAGTTTGAGGACTGTAAAGCATATAGTACAATTTGTGTAACATGGTAGACGTTTGATACATGTCTAGTTCCCTTGAATAGACTCAACACTAATGGATAGCTAGCCCTCACTATGTGATAGGTACTATGTGAAGTGCTTTTCATATCATGTAGAAAATGTATGCTTTATTTCAATTATGGTTCTGTTAAATGGTGGAATAGCATATGGTTGACATAAAACGAGAGAACACCTAATAAAGAGGAATATGGTTACTTTTATCATCAGGACCTAAGTTATCTATGTAGTTATTTCAGTGAACTACTGAATTGGCTTTCATTGAACAGTCGCCAGAATAGAGATTGAAAACTTAACAATTTTTAGATTAAAATTTGAACCTTAAATAATGATATGCAGGGTAGGTATAAAGGATCAATTTAACATACATAAATACTTCAAACATATAACAACTCTAATTTTAGTAGAAATACAAAGGTCTGACAATGAAGCTCGTGAACTTGCCATCCTGCCCTTGCATTGGCAGCACTATACAAACAGGTCTGTGAGGTTTCCTAACCTTGGTATGTCAGTGTCTCACAGATGTGTCCTGTTGATGTGTGGTGGTGTCTTGTTGAGTGGCATCGCTCCTTATTGTTGTTGCATGTTTTTGTCATGGGAATGTCTGGAACTTGATTTAGAGTAAAGAAAACACATTAAATTTCTTGTTAAACCTGGCAAGAGGGGCAGTGAAATTAGGGACACGTGAGTCCAAGTTTATGGAGATAATGCCATGAAGAAAAATGGCAGTGTGCAAATGGATTAGATGTTTTCTGAGGGGAGAGAAAGTGTTACTGATGGGGAGAGGTCAGGGTGGTAGGTAATGAACTGAACTGGCAAAAGCATTGCAAAAATTTGATGCATTATGTGTCAAAGTTGTTGGCTGATTGTGAAAAGCATAGCAGACTAAGTAAACATCAATAGAGAAACAGTTAGGAAAATCTTAACTGAAAATCTTGGCCAACAATTTATGACTCTTATATCCCAACAATGCACCAGCTCACATGGCACTGTTTATAAGGGAATTTTTAGCCAGTAAACAAATAACTGTATTGGAACAACCCCCCTATTCACCTGATCTGGTCCCAATAACTTTTTTCTTTACTAAAGAGAAAAGAAATATTGAAAGGAAGAAAATAAATGGCATTCTACTGAGGGCAACAAAGTGAGCCCTCATTTTTTTGAGCTCCCTTGTCTCAAAAAATAAAATAATGATTTATTTCAAATATATATTTTATTAATTTTCTTTGCATTTTAATAAGTTTTTACTTATTTTTGTCATAGTCTTTACTGTGAACAGCCTCTATAATGACATCAAAAGGCATTCATTTTTCATAGACATATATGTTCTTGACACTTACTACACATTCAAATAACAAAATAGACATTTTTCCTGTTTCCAGGAAATAGATTTATAAATTAATAAATTATCTTTGTTTAGGTGAAAGAAACATTTGTCTATTTTTTTTTACTCTTCTTTTAAAAAAATTATTTCTATTTTTATTTCTGTTCTTTTTACTCACCACTATGCTATTGAGGATAAGAAATTATTTTTAATATTATAGGTACACAATAGCTGTATATATTTATAGGGTACATGTGATGTTTTGCTATAGGCATACAATGCATAATGATAAATTCAGAGTAACTGGGGTATCCATTACCTCAAGAATTTAACATTTCTTTGTGCTAGCAACATTACAATTCTACTCTTTTAGTTATTCTAAAGTGTGCAGTAAATTATTGTTACCTACAGTCACCCTATTGTGCTACCAAATAATAGATCTTAGTCATTGTAACTATATTTTTGTACTCATTAACCATCCTCACTTCATCCCCCTCTCTCCGTATCCTTCCCAGTCTCTGGTAACCATCATACTACTTGTCTTTTCTTTCAGCCTAGTCAATTATTGAAACATTTGTAGGATACCTTAAACAATCTTTTTTTTTTTTTCTTAAAGAGACAGTGCACTCTGTCACCCTGGGTAGAGTGCCATAATGCCATCATAGCTCATAGCAACCTCAAACTCCTAGGCTTGAGTAATTCTTTTGCCTCAGCGTCCCAATTGGCTGGGACTACAGGTGCCCACCACTACGCCCTACTAGTTTGTCTACTTTAGTAGAGACAGATGGGGGTTTCACTCTTGCGGAGGCTGGTTTGGAACTCTGGAGCTCAGGCAATCCACCTGCCTCTACCTCCCGGAATGCTATTGATTACAGACATGAGCCACTGTGCCTGGCCACTTTAAACACTCTTAAGTGTAAATGAGTTAATTTACAGAAAACTGTCAGAACAGTACCTGGCACTTAGTAAACATTTGTTATTAATAAATGTTATTATCCACTATCAGTGATTTGTAAAAATGAATAATGCAAAGTGTATTATTATCTGAGAGAATCAGACATTTGAAAAAGAAGGTAAAGAATTTTAAGTTTTGTGACTGAGAATAAATGTTAGTACTATTGCTTATCAGTGTTTACCATCTAAAAATGAGATGCTTGATAAGCTAATAAGTATCATATTTTCATATTTAAAATTGAAGTGTCTGGATTCAGGGTGAGAAATTAGTTACAGATAATTTATTTCAGAAAAGCTTTGCTATTATGAATATTGAGAAAATTGAAGAATTGGAACCCCAAATATCTGCCTAATCTGTTGTTAGATTTTGTAGACATGAAATTAAATTCACTCAATATCTATTGAAGAGTTTTAAGTGGGAGTATTAATAGAGGATGGGGAACATTTTCTGAATGCAGGCTTTGAATGAAGGATCATCTCCAAAGCATTCCAATATGGTGAAACTCAAGCTAGGAATAATCCACTTGGATTGAATTCTGCAATCTGTGAGAAGTATCTAGTTGAAGAGTTGCATATTTTGAAGACTGATATGTCTTGTCAGTGTCATTATTTGCCATGTGGTCTCATGCTGCCATTGTCATTCTCAAATTATCTCCTCTGACACCATGAAACCATAGGAGTCGCTTGTGATTAAAAAACATTTGCACCTCCTTTGAAATAAAAAAATGAAAAACAGCAAAAAATTACTTTTAAAAGAGGCCTAAGTTTAATTTTAGAGAAAAAAATTTAAATCTACAATGTGTCACAGGTAGGTCTGGGGACAGCATTGTCAGTGACTGTGTGATTTATTAGGATTAATGTCTAAGAATATTTTGTAGAAGCTGTGAAATCACATATTCCTCAGTGACTGAAAAAACTAACTTGATTTCCCTAGCAAGAAAAAATTAACCCTCAACCTGTCCCTTCCACCTTCTTCCTTTCACTTTCCATCCTTACTGTATTTCTTTCTTTTCCCTTCCATTTCCTTATGAAAAATTCCATATAAGTAGGGTATGTTATACATTTTTCCCATTATACATTCCTTTTTATTATAGAGCTTGCGATGTGTTCAAGCACTAAGGAAAAACAAGCCAATGACATTGTTGGTTGGGAGCACACAGCTGTGTTGTTTGAAGTGCCGTGTGTATCTTTCAACCAACTTTACTGATCTCTGAACTGTGGAGCTGGGTTGGTCAATCTGAATATGGATTACAGAAGAGGGATGAATTTGGGCTCTGGCTATAGGGAGATGGACAGAGACCAAGTTGTTAATAAAATCAGTGAACTCAGTGTTGGAACTGGGTTCTGTGGTCTTAGGTGAGTCAGCTATACTGTTGATTCTCCGCTTCTTTATTTTTCAGATAAAGAAAATAATTATTATTAAGTTTGCTTTATAGTGTTGTGAAGAAAATCAGGATTAAGAGGAGAAAACCCAGTTAAAACTGTCTTTGCTTATAAGTAATAGGATACATAAGTCTTACACTTATGGCAAGGTAGGTTCATCTATTTACCATCTACAACATGGGAATGATAATAGTACTAATTTCAGAGAAGTTTTGTAAGTATTATAAGATATAACCTACATAAAGCACATAACACATTGCTTGGTACATTTAGATCTGGAAAGGCCCAGATCTAAAACACCAACATCAAATACTGATAAGGATCTGGAATAACAGCGATTCTCATTCTTTGCTGATGGGAATGAAAAATGGGACAGTCACTTTGGATGACAGTTTAATAGTTCTTATCAAACTAAACTTTCTCTTACCATACGATCTAGCAGTCACACCTTTTGGTAAATACCAAGGAGCTTCAAACTTAGGTCCATACAAAACCTGCACATGGATGTTTGTAGACGCTTTGTTCATAATTGCCCAAACCTGGAAGCAACCAAGCAACCATCCTAATGGATGGACTGTGGTTTATCCAGCCAGTGGAATATTATACAGCAGTAAAAAGAAATGAGCAATGAAGCCAGGAAAAGGCACGAAATCTTAAGTGTATATTGCCATATGAATGAAGCTAATATTAAAATGCTACATATTATATGATTCCAACTGTATACGTTCTGGAAAAGGCAAAACTGTGAAGGTGGTAGAAAGATCTGCCATGTCTGGGGTTGAGGTGTAGGGTTTGGGGAGGATGACATGTCAGAGAACAGGGAAGTGGGAATATTCTTTATGATACTATAGTGATGGGTGCATTTGTCCAAACCCATAGAATATACCACACTAAGAGTGAGCCCTAACGAAAACTGTGGACTTTCAGTGGTGATCTACCCAGGCGTAGATTCACCAGTTGTTATAAATGCAGCTGTCAGGTTGGGGATGTTGATAATGGGGGAGGCTTTGCATGTATTCAGGCAAACAATATAGGGGAAATGTGTGTATCTTCCTGTCAATTTTGCCTTCAACTGCTGCTTGTCTTTAAAATAAATAAATACAAAAAATTCAGCAACATGACTGTAGAGTTTTATGTGGAGTTAGGTAGATGGTCTAAATCTCTTCTCCCCAGTACCTTCCCCTTCCTTTGTCTTTTTCTTACCTTGTATTTTCAGGATGTCTAGGACTGTTTTTGTAGGGTAGGCAGACTGAAGTGGGGAGTTTATTACTAGAGACAACAGAGGCATCGACACCTTAGAAACAAGGAGAACCAAGACTAGAAGGTAAGTCTGAATGGACTGCAAAACTATTGGAGCCAAAAATGCAAACATAGATGGAGTGCAGAACCAGGAGCCTAGCAGACTCCAGCAAGTTCAGTGGACTTGAAAG
The DNA here is from genome assembly GCA_963574655.1 of Perodicticus potto. Classification (NCBI taxonomy): domain Eukaryota; kingdom Metazoa; phylum Chordata; class Mammalia; order Primates; family Lorisidae; genus Perodicticus; species Perodicticus potto. The sequence goes on along the minus strand of CAUYRH010169686.1, from coordinate 1,943 downwards.
AAAGCAAAGGGTTCCAGCAATAGGTCACTTATGGGTTTCCGGGGGTGTAAACCACATGTGACCATTCTCCATCAACTCCCTCAAGATCGTTCTCAAGAAAAATCTAAGTAAATGTAGAACACCTGCTATGCAGGTGCAGCAAAGAAATAATACAATCAATCAAACTTCAGTGTACCTGCTGCACTATCTCAAATCTTCCAGTACCAGCCACTGAAACCGGAGTAATTTCTGAATCCTCTGCATAGAAACTGGATCCCAGGTCTTGCTAAGAACCAGAGCTAATATTTAATTTACTTTTCTACGATAGCTGGGGCATGGCATGGCATGGCATGTTGGTTGAGTTTAAAGGCCATGTGTCAAAGGTGCCATCGTCAGGTAAATGATAATTGAAATCTTAGACACAAATAATATAATTTAAGGATAGGTGTTGAATAGATGCCCTCATCGCCCTTCCCATATCCTTGTATCTTACCACTTCATTATACTTTTCCTGTTTCCAGTTGCCTACCAGTGTCTCCATTTCTTTTCCTGAAGGCTTTTGAGGACTTTCCTGGAAGTCTTGAGAGTTGAGGCCCCGTGCTTTTCAATCAGCTCCCTTTCCCCCGAAGAGCAGTCTTTAACCAGAGATTGGCCCCAGCTGGGTTAAGTCTGAACCTGTGTGTTTTACACTGGTTTCCGGAGTTTCCTAGGGGAGTAAACTCCAGGTACCCACAGTGTAGCTGGCATTATGACACACACTTTGTGGGTTGCCTTCCCTTCCCTGTCTTACTTCCCTATCCCCTTACCAGTATTCCTGGCATTTCCCCAAATAAACTACTTGTATTTGAATATTTACATCAGAGTTTGTTAGTGGGGAACCCCAACTAATACCTCTTGCATAACACCTACCCCTAAAGGGTAGACAGGTAAAGAACCACATCTTATTTCCTTCCTTAGCAGTTATCTTTTGATTTTCAACTACTTCTTGGAATTTCTACTTGGACAGTCTGTTAATAGCTCGAACCTGACAGGTCCAAACTGAAAAACTTGAAAGACAAACTGCTTTTACATTGATTAGGAAGAGGAGATTTCTGGGCTTCATCAGTGTTTCCTGTTCATCTCTAAAAGGAAAATCTTTTAAATGGATTCGATATGTACTGTGTGTTCCTAATTTCCTCCAACTTGGGTGTAAATAACACCTCGTACAAATAGAACCTGTACTGTAACTTCAGTGCTAGCTATTTTCCACACAATGATCTCAGTCTTGGCTTGAATTCCTGGAATGTGGGATCAGTTAGTTTACATTTAGATTTACTCTGGAAGTGTTAACCTCAGAGGTAGTTTAGCAAATATTCAGAGTACCAAAATAAACACAAAATGTTGTAATTCACAACCATAATCTTTGTATACTGCTTAGGAATCAGCCTATTTTGAAAGTAGCCAATTTTATAGATTATTTTAAAAGGCTTAAATTAAAACTATGGAGTAAAATTCTTTCTGGTGTGTATTTCATAATTGATTATTTTCATATATTGGCTTTAAAATATTTTGAATTTTCAAAAAACAAATTTAATATGACACATAAAGGTGATAGGAAGTGAATATCCCAATTTAGGTATATTTGTTTAGGCTTAGTAAATAAAAATAAATCTTCCATAGCATTCATTCATTCATGGTACAATAAATATTTTTTCACTTATAATGAATCATTCATAAACTTGCCCAAATAATTCTGTGTTTTCCTATGCCAGTAATAGTTCTAAATAGTCAATTTCAGCAACTATATAATTAACCATTGTTTCACTGCATCATAATTTATTCATTTTTTCTTTTTTTTAATTTTTATTAAATCATAATTGTGTACATTGGTGCAATCATGGGGCACAATGTGCTGACTTTATATACAATCTGAAATATTTTCATTGAACTATTTAACATAGCCTTCATGGCCTTTTAATCACTAT
>CAUYRH010169684.1:0-12068 GCA_963574655.1 Perodicticus potto | reverse complement strand
AAAAAAAAAAAAAAACCACAAAAAAAAACAAGGAAACTAAGAGAGCAAGCAAACTGAAATAAAAGCAAAAAAAAAAAAAAAAATTTTAATAAAAAAAAAAATAAAATTATATTGTGCAATTAAATGCCTTCCAGATGTTTGATAATAAAGTAGGATTGCTTCTGGAGAGAGCTCTTTTATCCAATACTTTCTTCTGTTGAACTCATAGTCAACATTGAAATTTGAGGTCTTGGGTGATCTTACAGTGATCCTAGCCTTCATGCCTAAAAGCCCTAAATAAAGTTGTACACCGCTCAAGTGTTCCATAGCATTGCACAATTCTAAAATAGGTAACTGACACCTCCCCCTCCACACACACACACCTCATTGTTGGCTAACTGACTTGTTCCATAAATAGCTCAGTGTTACATGATCAGACAACTACAACTATCAAGGAAGGGATTTTTGTTTCCTAACACACATGTGTGGTCCCTGGCAGTAAACAAAATCCAAGTCCAATTCCCTGGACCCTAACTGCAACATAGTTCTTAGGAGAATTGTACAAATCATTTTGAATGGAATTCAAGACAACCCTGCCTTATTACCAAATTCCACTTTGTGGAAAAATGTGTTAGAGCAAGGTTCAATTTTAGTCCCCACAGTTGCATGAAGTAATGTTTCTGCCCCGATCTGGTAATCCCAGAGAGTCTCTGCCAAATGAGTTAAAAATTGTCAGGTGAATCTGCGGCAATATCATGATAGTTTTATAAAACTTTTTCTGGGCAGTGCCTGTGGCTCAAAGGAGTAGGGCACCAGGCCAATATACCGGAGGTGGTGGGTTCAGACTCGGCCCTGGCCAAAAAAAAAACTTTTCTGAACATCAAGAGTATGTTTTAAAAATCTACCTACTATTGGAGTATAGTGGTTCTTGTTTCTGATTCCTAGTTGGAATGTATCCTTTTTGTGTCTAAAAGATTTTTGAATGCTATAACAGAAAATTGCTCCAAAAATTCCTTATGTGGGTAGCTCAGGGAATGAATCTTGGGACATTTTTTCCAGATAAATCTGTGCTCTTTGGGCACAAAGCATTGCTACTTCGGTAACTCATGATAATACATAAGAGTTCAGTCCATAGTTTAGATATTTTCTTTTACTGGGCTTAAGTGATTCTCTTGCCTCGGCCTCCCAAGTAGCTGGGACTACAGACGCCCACCACAATGCCCGACTTTTGTTGTTGTTGTTGCAGTTGTCATTGTTTAGCAGTCCTGGGTTGGGTTTGAACCCTCTAGCCTCAGTGCTTGTGGCCAGTGCCGTAGCGGGCGCTGGACCTTTAGTACATTTCTTAAAGTCAAAATGTCAAATCTAAATCAAATGATTTCTTAAAATCTCTCTGCTAATTATTTATTATTGTTAAAATGTTGCTTAGCACTGCCAACAATTTTGAACAAAAGTAAACAATGTATGTCTATGATATTGAAGTTAATAGCACTTCTTTCTCTAATGCTGATTTTGTATTTTTGGTTTGTTCAGTATATTTTATAGTCAGAGCTTCATAGACTCAATTGTGTACTTTTCCATGGCCATGCTAAAAACATTTTAAGGCTAAAATCCAGTCCAAGAGTACTATCTTTATAGCCAGGCGTTGTGGCTGCCACCTGTAGTCCCAGCTACTCGCAAGGCTGAGGCAAGAGGATCACTTGAGCCCAAGAGTTGTAGGTTACTGTGAGCTATGATGACACCACACTCTACCAAGGGTGACAGAGTGAGACTCTGTCACAAAAAAAAGAAAAAAATTATCTTTAGTCTACAAAAGGCTAAAAACATTTAGTTTTATAAGTATGTGAATATTAGTAGGTTTCAAAGGGGAGTACAGAGAAAAGACTAACCAAACCACTGATTATTTGTTTACCAGGTTGTAAACCATGGCTGTGTGGATACAAGCCCAGCAGCTCCAAGGAGAAGCCCTTCATCAGATGCAGGCATTGTATGGCCAGCACTTCCCTATTGAGGTGCGGCATTATTTATCCCAGTGGATTGAAAGCCAAGCTTGGTAGGTGAACAAAGATTTTTGCATCATTCTGTGAAGCAGAAGAATATTGAACTTTGATTAGAAAGATATGATGGTTATTTTAAAAGATTATGTTTTAAAACTTTTCTTCTTTTGAGACAGAGTTTCACTCTGTTGCCTAGGCCAGACTGGTATGGCATCAGCCTAGCTCCCAGTACCTTCAAACCCCTGAGTTCAAATGATCCTCCTGCCTCATCATCCCCAGTGGCTGGGTCTACAGGTGCCCACCATCACACCTGGCTAATTTTTCTATTTTTAGTAGAGACAGGGTATTGCTGTTGCTAAGGCTGGTCTCGAACTACTGAGCTCAAGCTGTCCTTCTGCCTCAGCCTCCTAGAGTACTAGAAGGATTACAGGTATGAGCCACCGTGCACAGCCTGAAATAAATTTTTATGTGAGTCTCTTGACTCCATCCTAAATTCAGGAAGATGAAATAACTCTTGGGATTTTTAAAGAAGGATCTGTTCCTCTTCCCCTTCCTTTCCCCTCCCCTTTTTGTTTTAAGAGAGAGTCTTACTTTGTCATCCAGCCTAGAGTGCAATGCTGTCATCATAACTCACTGTGACGTCAGACTCCTGGACTCAAGCTTCTCTTCTGCTTCAGCCTCCCAAATAGGTGGAACTAAATGGGCACACCTTCACAACTGGATAATTTTTTTTTTTCTGTTTTTTGAAGAAACAGGGTCTTACTCTTATTCAGCTAGTCTTCAAATCCTGAACTCAAGTGATTCTTCCACCTCCCAGAATGCTAGGATCACAGGTGTGAGCCACTGTGCCTGGCCAGGACTTCTTCCTTTTATTATGTTTGTAAAAAATGCTGGTTGGGGATAATGGCATGTGCCTATAATTCCAGCACTCTGGGAGGCAGAGGCAGGATTGCTTGAGCCCAGGAGTTCAAGACCAGACTAGATAACATAGCAAACCCTTGTCTCCATAAAAAATTTAAAAATTAGGGCAGCGCTTATGGCTCGAAGGAGTAGGGCGCCGGCCCCATATGCCGGAGGTGGTGGGTTCAAACCTAGCCCCGGCCAAAAACTGCAAAAAAAAAAAAAAAAAAAAATTAAAAAATTAACTGAGTATTGTGGCCCATACTTCTAGTCCCAGCTACTTAGGAGGCTAAGGTGGGAGGATTGCTTGAGCCCAGGAATTTGAAGTCACAGTGAGCTATGATCAGGTCACTGTACTCCAACTTGACAGAGTGAAACTTCATCTCCTATTTAAAAGAAAAAGAAACAGTAAATACTGGCTAAAAGCATTAGAATATTGCCATTAATAAAGAGCAATCACTAAATATGCTTTGAATGCCTATAAGGTACCAAGCAGTGTCACACACAGTAGAGTTTGTAATGAAAAAAATTAAAGCCCTTGTCTGCAAAGAATTATTTCACCTGGCATGGTGGCACATACCTCTAGTCCCAGCTACTTAGGAGACTAAGGTGATAAGATCCCTTGAGCCAAGGGACCCTATCTCTTAAAAGAAAAAAAAAAAAGGAGAGAATTTAGTGTTTAGTGGGGCAGATAAGATATGAATATGCATATAATTTTATTGGGATTTATTAAGTATACTTTTCACATTTATTAAATTAATGAATTTATAACTAAATATTTAATAAATGATTTAACAGCAGAGGTGTTGGTTTCTTTTAATTTGTGTGTGTTATATATACACATAAAGACTAAAAGAAAATACACTAAAATATTAACAATAATTACATTTTGGTGGTAGATTTAACAGGCATTGTAATTTTTCATTTTTTCCAAATTACTTATGACCCTCTAGGGGAGAGAGGAGTTGTTATAAGATTCTTTTAGAATTAATATAATGCCCTGTTATTACCCACCATGCAGCAGGCTGTACACTGTTCTGGGCTGAGAGCTTGTTGGCTGGTGACAGGCTGCCAGTCCATTTGACATAGATACTTCAAACCTCTACCACTGTGGCAGGGGTCCTCTTTAACAGCCCCTGGGAGAAGCCAGCCTTGATTCTACTATTTGAAGATGGCCAGATGTGATGTTCCCTTGGAATAATTGCAATTTCGTGTTAGTGGCAGATTTCTGTTCAGAAACCAGAGAGCACCAAAGGAAGGCAATTTTCTAGGCAATTAAAAAAAATCTCAGCTTCATGTAATTAAGTGAGGAAAAACTGAGCGCAATATGAGAATGTCAGCTGCACCTCGTTTAGTGCTTTTCCACTTCCGTTTCATTTTCTTTTCTGTTCTAATGATTTGGAGAATTTAGAAAAGCATTAGTAGGCAATTTCTGTTCGTTTAAAATGTCATTTAGCAGATTTCCCACATAGCCATCTTACTGAGCGTTAACAGAGTTGTGTTGTTACTAAGGAAAACCTAAATTTGATTTAATTTTGGTTTTCTTCAGAATATAAAGATTTTAATAAAAAAAAAAATCTTATTCTTTGTGCATACCTCACTGTAACCTTGATCTCCTGGGCTCACAAGATACTCTTGTCTCAGCCTCCTGAGTAGCTAGGTCTGCAGACGTGCCTCTCCCACACCCAGCTAATTTTTCTACTTTTTGTAGAGACGAGGTCTCACTATGTTGCTCAGGTTGGTCTCTAACTCCTGGGCTCAAGTCATCCTCCTGCCTCAGCCCTGTCTTTTTCTTTTTTTAACAAAGAATTAAGGTTTCAAGTAAAGAACCAGTACTTCTCTTAATTTTGCTCAGATACTGGACTCTCTCCAAATGAGGTCCCCGGAGCAGGACCACTATTGGCAGTCAGAACAGAGGTGCCAGGCTGCCCCTCGGTCTTCTGGACTTTTATTTAATATTTATTTTACTTAATACATAGAGCAGGCTCAGTGCCTGTGGCTCAATGGGCTAAGGCACCAGCCACGTACACCTGAGCTGGCAGGTTCGAATCCAGCCTGGGGCCGCCAAACAACAATGACGGCTGCAACCAAAAAATGGCCAAGTGTTGTGGCGGGTGCCTGTAGTCCCAGCTACTTGGGAGGCGGAGGCAAGAGACTCGCTTGAGCCCAGGAATTAGAGGTTGCTGTGAGCTGTGATGCCATGGCACTCTATCCAGGTTGACAGCTTGAGGCTCTGTCTCAAAAAAAAATAAATAAATACATAGAGCATATGCATTTAAAATTTGACTTTCTTTCCTGCCTTCTCAAGGCGTAGCTCTGGGTGTGCTATTTAATGAAGCATAGTTTCAATGTTTTGGTACACCTGTTTGTGCCTCTGTTTGAAGTCAGTTGCTAACTAACTTTAGGAATTTAGGTGTGACAGAGCCATTTAGTGGCCACTATCTTGTTTGGCTCCAGACCTAGTCAGCAGTAATTAAATGTTAGTTCAGTCTGACAGCTGTTTAGTTTCTTCAGTGAGCTAAGTAATTTAGCACTACCCAGTGGCAATTGTTACCTATGTTGTAGAAAAGAAGGAAAGAAAGAAGGGATGAAGACCATTCCATCCCTGTCACCAGTCAGATGGCTGTGAATTAATACAGAATCCATAGAGTGTTTGTCTGTTCACTGCAAAAGTTAGCAGTGCCCTATCGACCCCATATCTGCAACTAGTGATATCAATGTCTGACCTGTTCCTAATTCTTATAGGTACTTTCCGCCTTAATGTCTCACTTCCAGGGCATAGCAATAACCTGTTTCACCTGCCTCTGCATAAGAACTACTTGATGTAAAATGAGCGACATGGACCTCAAACTTACTGAGGCTGGAAAGGACACAGAGAATGGCCTTGACCTTGTGCCCCCTGTACACACTTGAGAAGTGTAAATGGGAAATTAAATAAATAGGAAATTATCTGAGTCCTTACTTCCTTCAGAGTATGCAAAGTATTGTCCTTTTCCTCTCAGTTCTAGGAGCAGATGGGATAAGCACCAGAAGAAATCAGGAGGAGGAAGGAGAAAGGGCATCACGTTGTTTTGAAACAAAAGAAGGAAGGAAGGAAGGAGGAAGGGAGAAAGGAAGAAAGGAAGGAGTAAATATCCTGTACAATGCAATTAAGATAATTAGTAGATTATAGCTAGATTGATGTAGGCATTTAGTCTATTTTATGCTGGGCTATTTCTTAAAATTTGCATTGAGTATTAAATCTTTAGTCAAAAAGAAAAGAAATCTTTAGTTAAAGCAAAAGTCCGATGCATTGAGGCTGCATTTATACAGGCTCGTGTGCATGTATATATACAGATTGTGTAATTTTTTCCCCCTAGGGACTCAATAGATCTTGATAATCCACAGGAGAACATTAAGGCCACTCAGCTCCTAGACGGCCTGGTGCAGGAGCTACAGAAAAAGGCAGAGCACCAGGTCGGGGAAGATGGGTTTTTACTGAAGATCAAACTGGGGCACTATGCCACACAGCTCCAGGTGGGTGTGGACTCGGTCACACTTAATTCTTGTCCTGCAGTGGTGGAGGTGGAAGGGTGGGTGGGGGAGTGGTGTTCCTTCTTTTAGTGCTTCACAGAGAAACTTTCTTCCTCTTCTTCCAACCCAACGTTGTTGAGTTACATGTACAAGGTTCTTAAGGTTTGGTTTTGTAATTGTGGACATTTTTTTAAAAACCTTTTTATTGGTTCAGCACCTGTGGCTCAAGCAGCTAAGGCACCAGCCACATACATCTGAGCTGGCAGGTTTGAATCCAGCCTGGGCCCGCCAAACAACAATGACGGCTGCAACCAAAAAATAGCTGAGCCTTGTGGTGGGTGCCTGTAGTCCCAGCTACTTGGGAGGCGGAAGCAGGAGACTCGCTTGAGCCCAGGAGTTGGAGGTTGCTGTGAGCTGTGATGCTCTAGCACTCTACCCAGGGCAATAGCTTGAGGCTCTGTCTCAAACAAAACAAAACAAAACAAAACCTTTTTATTAGGGCTAGGCACAGTGACTTATGCCTGTAAACCTAGCATTCTGGGAGGTCGAGATGGGTGGATTGTTTAGGCTCAGGAGTTCAGAACCAGCCTGAGCAAGAGCAAGACCCCCATCTCTAAAAATAGCTGAGCATTGTGGCGGATGGCTGTGGTCCCAGCTACTCATGAGGCTGAGGCAAGAGGATCGCTTAAGCCCAAGAGTTTGAGGTTGCTGTGAGCTATAATGCCACAGCATTCTACCAAGGGTAACAGAGGGATACTATGTCTCAAAAGAAAAACAACTTTTTATTTAAAAATAAATGTAAAACTTACAGAAAGTTGCAAGAATAATCCAAAGAATCCTTACATTTGCCCAGATTCACATAAGGTTGACATTTGTTTTGTCCTGTTCTCCCTGCGCACAAATACACACGAATATTTTTCAGTCACTTGAGAGTAAGTTGCATATATCATGTCCTTGCACCCCTAAGTAACTCTGTGTGCATTTTCGAAGAATATGAACCTTCTCTTACATAGCTATAATACACTTACCAACTTCAGTAAATTTAACATTGATTCAATACTTTCAGGTACTCTTCTGTATTTCCACTTCATCAACTAACTCAGAAATGTTAAGGGCACTGTTTCCTCCTCCAGTCCAGAATTCAGTCCAGGATCACATGCCGCATGTAGTTGTCATAACTCTTTAATTGTCTTTAATGCAGAATCCTTTTGCACTCTTATTTGTCTTTCCTTACATTAACTTTTTAAAATAATGCTCCATACTTTGTAAAGATAAAATGTTCCTTGTTTTGTGTTTGTCTGATGTTTTCCCATGGTGAGGTTCACATTGTATATCTCCAGACAGTTCTTTTTTTTTTTTCTGAGACAGAGTTTCAGAGTGCTGTGCGTGACAGGTCACAGTAACATCAAACTCTTGGGCTTAAGCTATTCTCTTGCCTCAGCCTCCCAAGTAGCTGTGTCTACAGGCGCCTGCCACAACACCCAGCCATTTTTTTGTTGTAGTTGTCATTGTTGTTTGGCAGGCCCAGGCTGGATTTGAACCCACCAGCCTCAGTGTATGTGGCTGGCGCACTAGCCGCTGAGCTACAGGCACTGAGCCTCTCCAATCAGTTCTAAATGCAGTCGACCCTGCACACAAACACACGCGCATATTTTTCATGCCTGCAGGTTCCTCATCCTTGGATTCAATCAATTAGATTGAAAATGTTCAGGGAAAAAACAAAAAAATACAAAACAATAACAAGTAAGAATACAACAATAAAATATACAAATAAAAATAATACAATGTAACAACTGTTTACATAGCATTTACATTTAGTAGGTATAATAAATCGTATTACATTAGGTAAAATAAATCTAGAGATGGTGTAAGTGGACAGGAGGCCATGCATAGGGTATGTAGAAGTAGTACATCATTTTATATCAAGGACTTTCGTATCCAAGGACAACTATCATTTGTCCTTCTTGAGTATCAAATCCAGAGACATGTAATATCCATCTGCCCCTCGCTGATGATAGTAATTTTGATTACCCAGTCAACGTGGTGTCCACTTTCTCCTCTGGCGTGGCCTTTAAAAAACTTACTTATTCTATTTCTAAGAATGTTGCCCAAGTAAGTACTTGAGGGAAATTAAGATGCAAGAAATAAAACGATCTTCCCTTTTCACTGTAATTGGGTTTTTTTACGCTGTGCTTTCTTGTTCATATGGGAGGAGTAGTGTCTCTTCTAACTATACTATCATGTGGCCGGGAGTTTTCTCCATCAGAAGCCTCCCTGGCCTGAGGCAGGTTTAGGCCCCATAGCAGGGAGGGAGACAAAGTGATGTCTGCTCTTGGATTATTTCAGAGTACATATGACCGCTGCCCCATGGAGCTAGTCCGCTGCATCCGGCACATTCTATACAATGAACAGAGACTGGTCCGAGAAGCCAACAATGTGAGTGTCCTGTGGGTGGGGAGGGGATTTGGGAGGTCCTTTCTTACCCACCTCTCTCTGGCCCCAACTCTGTCAAGGTGACTCATCATCCATCTCAGTGTCTTCTTAAAGTGAGCATCATCCTGAGGGGCACAAAAGAAATAGAAGACATGGTCTCTGATCTTTTTTTAGAGACAGAGTCTTACTTTGTTGCCCTCGGTAGAATGCCATGGTGTCACAGCTCACAGCAACCTCCAGCTCTTGGGCTTAGGCGATTCTCTTGCCTCAGCCTTCCGAATAGCTGGGACTACAGGCGTCCGCCACAAAGCCCAGCTATTTTTTTGTTGCAGTTTGGCCGGGGCCAGATTTGAACCCACCACCTTCAGTATATATGACCAGCGCCCTACTCACTGAGCCACAGGTGCCGCCCCGTGGTCTCTGATCTTAAATGATTTATAGCTGTGATGAGATTACAACCACACAACAACACAGACAAGTGCAAAGTACTGTAACCCCAGCTGAACAATTTTTTAGTAAAGGCATGCTCATCATGGTCAGGTGAGGTTACTCAGGAAAGATATTTACTTAGCCCCTGAGCTGGGTGTTGAAGTAATGGTGTCACTTAAATGGCTGGACCCACAGAGGCCTTGTTTATGCCTCCCCCATAACTTCATTTAGGGTCCTCAGGATGCTAGTGAGAGGTTTGGCCTCTTGCATGCTGGAATCAAATTACTCCATCACAAAATGCCTGGAGCAAGGACAAAGATGACATATGTTCCCAAAGCTGTGTTCCCTACTGTGTCCCCAGCGTTTAGCACAGTGGTGGCCCTGGGTCAGTGAATGGATGTGGTATGAAAGGTTCAGCAGCCTTAGTAGGAAACCCACATAACTTAACCTGGAATATAATGAGTTCTCGTCTCTCCAAAGGGAATTAGACCATTCCTGTTTGGGATGCTGTGGTGGAGGCCAGATCTGAATAGAAGTTTCTGTTGTCATCTCTCAGATCATCAGTTTCTCTCTTTTCCCACTCCACCCCCATTCTCACAGATGCTGTTTGCTATCCAACTCAAACTTCAGCTTTTGAGGTCTTAGCCCCATGTAGCAGCTGATGTAGGCTTTTCCTGGGGATTAAGGCCTAAGGTCCCTCCCATCCCTGCTGCCCCACACGCTCACCCTGCCTGTCTGCAGGGCAGCTCTCCGGCTGGAAGTCTTGCTGACACCATGTCCCAGAAACACCTTCAGATCAACCAGACATTTGAGGAGCTGCGACTGGTCACGCAGGACACAGAGAACGAGCTGAAGAAGCTGCAGCAGACACAGGAGTACTTCATCATCCAGTACCAGGAGAGCCTCAGGATCCAAGGTGAGGCGGGGCGTGGGTGCCGCCTGTGGCCTGGGTGGGAGCAAGGACTGGAAAGCAGCTCAGGTCAGATTGGAGGAGAAACCGTTTCCCATTCTAAGGCGTGCATTTTTTTCTGAGTAGCCAGGAATCATTTGCATTAAAAATGGCACTGGGAGGGCGAGGCTTAAAAATAGCTTGGAGACTGTGGGATCTCACCTGGCTTCCTACCCCCCGGGGAGTCCTGGGCTGCCAGGAAAGACTTTCTCCGTTAGGGAGGAGCTCACAATAAACAGTACCAGAGCCCTGCACCATGGTGCCCACCTGTAGTTCCAGCTACTTGGAGACCAAGATGGGAGGATCACTTGAGCCCAGGAGGTCAAGACCAGCCTGGCAATTTACCAAGACTGCATCTCACTAGATAGATAGATATAGATAGAAGCCAATGTGATACTTTTGTATATAGCAGGTATTTTATACATGTAGCTTTACTGAAGTGATGAATAGAAATCATAGAATTACATGTTTAAAAAACCCTTTCTAAAAAGGGACAATATAAGGGTCAGGTTTCCACTTCAAACTTTAGCTTTTGGGGGCTTGGCCCAGTTTAGGAGCAGACACAGGCTTTTCCTGGGGATTGAGACCTCAGGTCCCTTCCCCACTGCTCTGCATGTTTCGTGTTCCATGCAGTGGTGCAGAGGCCTTCCAGGACAGAATACACTCATGCTCCTCTGGTAGCCTTTGTAAACAAAAGCTCCCCTAGCCTGGGTAAACCCTGCTTGGTACTTTCATGCGCAAAGAGCTGTGGAGTCCCACAGCTCAGGTATTGAGCCCCCTCTCAACCCTGTGGCAGTTTGACATTTTGAGCTTTGATACAAAGTAGTTTCTTCTCTCTGCTTGTGTGCCCAAGCTGACAACCTCAGAGGAGCCTTGGCTCAACCCACCAGCCTGTAAAAACACACAGGCATGGCTCGGCACCTGTGGCTCAACGGACTAAGGGGCCAGCCACGTACACCTGAGCTGGCGGGTTCGAATCCACCCGGGGCCCACCAAACAACAATGATGGCTGCAACCAAAAAAAGTGGCTGGGCATTGTGGCGGGCGCCTGTAGTCCCAGCTACTTGGGAGGCAGAGGCAGGAGACTCTCTTGAGCCCAGGAATTGGAGGTTGCTGTGAGCTGTGGATGCCACGGCACTCTATCCAGGGTGACAGATTGAGGCTCTGTCTCAAAACAAAACAAAAAAAAACACACACACAGGCATGCACGTACCATGTGCTCTTCTGATACCATGAATGTAGGTTCTGTCTTGTAACTATAGTGATTCTATTTATTTACTCTGTCTTCCCACTAGACTATAAATCACTAAGAAGGGATCTTTTTACTCTGTACCTTGAAGCCAGCACATTGCCTGCAACAGCACAGGTATTGAGTAAATGCTGGCAGGATGATCCTAGCGGGTCTTTCTCTTCTTTGAATCCATCCTAGACTAAACCCTAGAAAAAACACAGCCACTTCTGAGGGTGGGAATGGAAGATTTCAGGCTGTTATTTCTACCAAGTCCTTTGAGTGTGGACGTATACCTGAACCTGTACTTGGCTTTCTGTGCATGGGATTAGGTTTGGATTCTGGCTTGGGTTTGTACCCATCACGCAGTGTCAGTTCAACCTTGTGTGTCAAGCTCACCATCAGTAACACAGACTGGGGATCTGCTTGTGCCAGGGAAGGCTCAGCTCCCTCCAGCGGAGCAGAACAGTTGTCCTGCATCTCCCTGGCTCGTTCCCAAAAACTTCTGCAGATTTTCAGGAGACACGAGGAGGGTCCCTTGCCCAGGAGGTGGGCCCAGGGATCACGGCACCCTCCCTGTGGGTGGGCTGGGTCCCCCAAGTGTGCGTCCAGACCACTCAGATACGTTCTTCCTACTCAGCAT
>CAUYRH010169682.1:0-18258 GCA_963574655.1 Perodicticus potto | reverse complement strand
CTCAAGCTGTCGCCCTGGGTAAAGTGCTGTGGCATCACAGCTCACAGCAACCTCCAATTCCTGGGCTCAAGTGAGTCTCCTGCCTCCGCCTCCCAAGTAGCTGGGACTACAGGCGCCTGCCACAATGCCTGGCCATTTTTTGGTTGCAGCCGTCATTGTTATTTGGCGGGCCCAGGCTGGATTCGAACCTGCCAGCTCAGGTGTACGTGGCTGGCACCTTAGCCTGTTGAGCCACAGGCGCCAAGCCGAACATCATCTTCTTTAGACAGATTGGAAAGTTTGCAGACTCTGCTGGCTCTTATAGGCCCCAGATGCCAGGGTACCGTGGTGTCACTCAGTCCAGGGATATCCTTCTCTCCTTTTTTTACAATAACCAAGTTGAGAACACTCAGATTGGCATCCACAAAGCAACCTGGAACAGATTTGCTCTTTCTTTCTCCAGTTCTCCTTGGTCTATAACAGGAATTCCCATTACTCAGCAGCAGGCAGACCTGGCAATGGTTCAAGACATCCTGCTTCATGGGGAAACCTTGCTTGTCGTTTCCACCACTGGTTCAGACCACATAACCCTTCCATTCTTCACCCAGCGCGTCAGCCACAACTTCTGTGGCCATGCGCTTCCCATAGAAAGTAGGACGTTTGTGTTCATCGTCCACTTCAATGAATTTCTAGCAGCCAGTGGCTGGGAAGGAGATAATCAGCTTCATCCTGAAGTATCTGCTGATTAGTATTTTTTGACCAAATGAAGCTAAATCTTTAGATGGAGTGACTTACCACAGAATTGATTAATTTTGAAAACTTGATACCACTTATTAAACAAGTGTTTAAGGATACCAACATATAGAATAAGAACTTATGATTTTTATGATCTATGTATGTGTTTCCTTTCAAAGGCTTATTTAATTAAACTTTCTGGTTTGAACAAGAAGACTTATCAGAGCTGTCTTAAATCTTTTGAGTGTTTACTTGGCCTGGATTCAAATATTGGAATAAGAGACCTAGCTGTACAGTTCAGCTGTACAGAAGCAGTGAACATCGCTTCAAAGTTACTACAAAGGTATAGGCATAAAGAGCCTTAACTGAAAATTTATATTAATAGATAAAGCAAAATTGTTTGGTTAATTTTCAGTCCTTTTTTTTTTTTCTTTTTTTTTTTTTTTTTGAGACAGGGTCTCACTTTTTAACTCTTTATAGAAAGCCGTGGTGTCACAGCTCACAGCAACCTCAAACTCTTGGGCTCAAGTGATCCTCTTGCCTCAGCCTCCCAAGTAGTTGGGACTATAGGTGCCCACCACAACGCCCAGCTATTTTTTTGAGACAGGGTCTCACTCTGGCTCAGGCTGGTCTCAAACCTATTAGCTCAGTAAATCCACCCACCTCAGCTTCCCAAGTACTGGGATTACAGGAGTGAGTCACCATGCCTGACCCCAATTTTCAGTTTAAAAAAAAAAATTACTAATATGCCAAAATGATAGAGCATATATGAGTTTTAAAAACTTGTAAGTTCATGGCTCGGTGTCCATAGCATAGTGGTTATATCTCCAGCCACATACACCAAGGCTGGAGGGTTCTACCCCAGCCTGGGCCAGCTAAACAATAATGACAATTGCAACAAAAAATAGCCAGGTGTTGTGGTGAGTGCCTATAGTCCCAGCTACTTGGGAGGCTGAGGCAAGAGAGTTGGCTTAAGCCCAAGGGTTTGAGGTTGCTGTGAGCTGTGACGCTACAGCACTCTACCAAGTGGACATAGTGAGACTCTATCTTAAGAAAATAAAATAATATAAAAACTTGTAAGTTCTGATTTGGATTTTCAGTCCCTTTTGAAATACTTCCTGACAAATAATTCTGCAAATACTGTTTGCCCCTTAGCTATGAATCCAGTCTTCCCAAGACACAGCAAGTAGATCTTGACTTATCCAGGCCACTTTTCACCACTGCTGCACTACTTTCAGCATGCAAGTAAGTGTTCCTTATAACATTCAGAAAAGCCCCCAGTTTACAAGTGCATTCTTCACTCTCAAAGAATACTTCTAATTTAGTTGATTTCAATTCAGAGCATATTTTCCCCTATAAATAACATTGGAAATAGAGGCTAAGTTGCCTCTTTATCCGATCATAATATAACTGGCAACTTGGAACTAATATTATCGGAAATCTATTTGCTAAGGCATAAGCTGGATTTTTTGATTTCAGAGTCTCCCTCATATAAGTGGTGAAATCTGTCCTTGAAATAGCGTTCACCTATGATTTCCTTGTCTTTTTTTTTTTTTTTTTAGAGACAGTCTTACTTAATCACCCTCGGTAGAGTGCCGTGGTGTCACAGCTCGCAGCAATCTCCAGCTCCTGGGCTGAGGCAATTCTCTTGCCTCAGCCTCCCAAGTAACTGGGACTACAGGCGCCAGATGTCCGACTATTTTTTGTTGCAGTTTGGCCAGGGCTGGATTTGAACCTGCCACCCTGGGTATATTGGACCGGCGCCCTACCCACTGAGCCACAGGCACTGCCCTTCTTTTTTCTTTTTAAAGTACTGACTGCAACTGTTCTGCAAGTAATTTATAAAACATTTTAGTGATAAATTCTTTTATCTGAATCTTAAAATTTGGGGTATTTATGTGTGAAATGTTACCCTAGAGTTACCAGTAATGGTTGATAATCTTTATCTAAAGTTGTCTTTTTTCTTGCGGGAAAACCTTTTAGAAAACAAAATGTGGTTAGCCCTCAGTAATATAGCTGCTATCCTAATTTTGGTATGCTTGACTTAATTATCTACATAACTAAGAGTGTTTAATTGTCATTTGTAGAAAATGTCCATTCAATTCAACAAAGGTATGTGTGTATAGGGAGAGTGTGGCTGTTATAGTAGAACACAGTAAGAATAATCAAACAACCCCACTTTTGATACCATACTGCAATGTGTAAAGAATGGGTCTGTTATCCTGAATACAAAGCTTGTTTTGTGTTTTTTATTAGTGATGCTGTATTATTAGTAGGGTTAAAATGAATTGAACACTTAAAACTGCTTAAATAAACACTTAAATAATTGTGATTTAGCAAATTAATAACATCTGTGATTTACTAAAAAGTTCTAAAAGCCATGAAGCACTACAACCAATGTCTTTTATGTGCCCCTTTTGTTACCAAATTCCATGTGCATTTTAACTCAGTCCCGTAAACAACTAGCTAAAGGGCTTTAGATGGCAAATTCACATGGTTGTATTTAAGACATGTGGTTTCTTTCTTTCTTTTTTTTTGAGACAGAGTCTCAAGCTATTGTCCTGAGTAGAGTGCTATGGCATCATAGTTCATAGCAACCTCCAACTCTTGGGCTCAAGCGAGTTAAGACATGTTTGGAATAAGAAAACTAGACTGTTTGGGGACTAAATTTTGTACATACTACAGCATGTACAAAAAAGGAAATGAGTTCATCATCTGGGTGGCCAGAAAGGAAAACTGTAGTGGTCTTAAGGAAAGCAATTTATGAATTCTTTTGTAGGATTCTAAAGCTGAAAGTGGATAAAAACAAAATGGTAGCCACAGCTGGTGTAAAAAAGGCCATATTTGATCGACTGTGCAAACAGTTAGAGAAGATTGGGCAGCAGGCTGACAGTGAGTATTCTGTAGTTCAAGAATGTGTCATTGGAAAATGCAGACTTCACTCTGGGAGGCCAAGGAGGATGGATTGCCTGAGCTCTCAAGTTCAAGACCAGCCTGAGCCAGAGTGAGACCTTCTCTCTAAAAAAATAATAGCTGGGTATTGTGGCAGGCTCCTATTGTCCCTGCTACTTGGGAAGCTGAGACAAGAGAATCACTTGAGCCCAAGAATTGGAGGTTGCTATGAGCCATGGCACTCTACCAGGGGTGACAAAGTGAGACTCTTGTCTCGAAAAAAAAAAAAAAAATGCAGACTTGCTGGTAAAAGTTAAATATTTTCTTTTGTTGTTGTTGTTGTTGTTGTTGAGACAGAGTCTCACTTTATCACCCTCAGTAGAGTGCCCTGACGTCACACAGCTCACAGCAACCTCCAACTCCTGAGCTTAGGCATTCTCTTGCCTCAGCCTCCTGAGTAGCTGGGACTACAGGCACCCGCCACAACGCCCGGCCATTTTTTTTGCCTGGCTGCGTCCTAAATTCTGTATTTCATGTGTACCAGATAAGTTTTTAGTGAGAAAATTAGGTTTTCTATTTTTCAAGTAAAAATACTAACTTAATAAGTTTTAAAAACGTATGATTCCATGAATCTATGCCTGGAAAATGGGTTCTCTATTAACATGTTCCAATGGTAAATGCACTGAAGCTAGAATAGAAGTGAACTTCACGTCTTGACAAGAGAGGTCAAAGAAAAGAGAAGGGCAAGATCATTTGCCTTCTCCTTATCCTCGTGTTTGGTCAGTCAAAGTATCTAATATTTACTTATGGTCTAAAATATGTCCAAATACCGAAATCAAGAATAGGAAATTAACCTCCATAATACATTGTTCCTTAAAGGAGAACCTGGACATTCAATGGCTACTCCACCACAGAAGAAAATGAAAACAGTGGTTGAACCCCCAGCAAAGGGTAAATTTTACTTACTCTATACTAACAATGAAATTAGTACATTATGGAGTCTAGTGAGGGTTAAGTGAAATAATACTATTTAAAGTGCTTGGTTCACTGCCTATCAAGCATAAGATAAGTATATGATAGATGTCTTGGAATGTAAGGAAGAGAAAACAGCGATAGCTAAGCCAGGTGTGGTGGCATCAGCCTGTAGTCCTAACTGCTTGAGAAGCTGAAGTGGAGGATTGTTTAAGCCCTGGGGTTCATGTCTAGGCTGTACAACATAGCAAGGACCCATCTTTAAAAAAAAAAGTGGCTACTGTTTCTACATTTCAGTTCAGTATCTTATTTCCTATTACATTAATTAATTAAACACTTTAAATAAGTTGGCTTTTTTCCTATTTCATTGTCAAACATAAGAATTTTGAAATTTTGATGATTTTCTCTCATAGAAATAGAGAAAGAAGTAGAGATCCCACATAAACCACAGAAAGATGAAGATCTGACACAGGATTATGAAGAATGGAAAAGAAAAATTTTGGAAAATGCTGCTAATGTTCAAAAGACTACAGCAGAGTGATTTCAACTTCTAGACTGGCAGGAGATGCATACACATTTCGGGAAGATTTGAGGCCTCTAGAATTTTGTTTGAACTTCTATAACAAAGATCCTAAGACTATTGTATTAATAGCAAAGAAGCCAGAACTGGGGTAGAGTTCTGTGCAGTGGGCTGGCCCCTGATGTGGGCAACCTTGGATCAACTACAGTGCCTGACTGGCATAGCCTCATGTGTTCCTAGAAAATAGAATTGGAGCCATTTTGCTTTGTTTGTTTCAAGCGAATAGCAGCCTCCTGTGCTATCCAGAATATAAAATTTAAGCTTGATGATGGTACCTTACAGATTTAAGTTTTTGTGTAAGTTTTTTGGTTTGACTAAATCAATATATTGTACAGCCTAAGTTAATAAATTTATTTTTATATGCATTTATGCTGTATTT
The DNA here is from genome assembly GCA_963574655.1 of Perodicticus potto. Taxonomy (NCBI): domain Eukaryota; kingdom Metazoa; phylum Chordata; class Mammalia; order Primates; family Lorisidae; genus Perodicticus; species Perodicticus potto. The sequence goes on along the minus strand of CAUYRH010169682.1, from coordinate 12,721 downwards.
GTTATCAGTTTGAGGGGATCTTTGTTATGCTAAAAGTTATATCTAAGCAGGAAAAGCACACTGCCCACCGGAGCACAAACTTGAATCAGACTTCCTGGGTTTAAAACCTTGCTTAGCTACTTGGTCACCTGTGAAACCTTGGACAAATTAATTAGCTTCTTTATGCCTCATCAATAAAGTGGGAATAAGGCCATGCACAGTGGCTCATGCCTGTAACAGCACTTTGGGAGGCCGAGGCGGGTGGATTGCCTGAACTCACAGGTTTGAGACCATCCTGAGCCAAAGCAAGACCCCATCTCTAAAAATACAGGTATTGTGGTGGACGCCTATAGTCCCAGCTTACTCGGGAGACTTAAGACAAGAGAATCACTTAAGCCCAAGAGTTTGAGGTTGCTGTAATCTGTGACACCATGGCACACTACTGAGGGTGACAAAGCAAGACTCTATATCAAAAATATAGAAAAAGTAAAGAAAAGAATATACTTACTAAGCTTTTAACTTCTTTTAAAGTTTAATTAATGATTAAATTAGAATCTCACATATAGAGGTCTCAAAACATTAGCCGTATTCTAAAATTAGGCACTATACCAAGGTTTATTTTCTTTGATCCATAGATACTGAAAAATGTTACCTTAGTAAATACTACTTATTTTTAAACCATGGGGAAAAACCTTCATGGAAGGTAAGAAATTGCTAAGAGTATCATGCTAGACATGATTTTAACTAAAATTAAGAATACATGATCTTATTAAATATTTCCACAAGGAAGCAATTACACTTAAGTTTTAAAAATCTATTTAGAATGGCATCAATCATAATAGTGGTTGCCTTTTATGGGCTACAAGTAAGGCATAATACCTGTTGACCAGAGTGACTAAAGTCAATTTCTCTCTTTCATCCTACCCTTTTTTCTTTTTGCAGTTTTTGCCGGGGCTGGGTTTGAACCTGCCACCTCCGGTATATGGGGCCAGCACCAGAGGCACCACCCTATCCTACCCTTTTTAATTCTAGAAATTAAGCAGACTAAAGAATTGTCACATTCGGCTTGGCACCTATAGCTCAGGCTAGGGCGCCAGCCACATACACTAGAACTGGCAGGTTTGCATCCAGCCTGGGCCTGCCAAATAACAGTGACAATTACAAACAAACAATAGCTGGAGGTTGTGGCGGGCACCTGTAGTCCCAGCTACTTGGGAGGCTGAGGCAAGAGAATCGCTTAAGCCCAAGAGTTTAAGGTTGCTGTGAGCTGTGATGCCACAGCACTCTACCCAGGGCAACATAATTAAGACTCTGTCAAAAAAAAAAAAAAAAAAATGCCACATTCAAACAATGTCAAAATAAGCATAATGTCTGGATCAGGGCATGAACATGAGCTTGAGAACCACACACACTTGGATTTAAATTCTGGCTCTGCTACTTATGTGAAAAAAGTTCAAAACCCTACTGAACCTCAGTTTTCTCATTTAACAAATAGAAAAGCCAGGTTCCGTGGCACATGATTATAATCCCTAGCTACCTTAGAGGCTAAGACTGGAAGCCAGGAGTTTGAGGGTGCAGTGAGCTTTGATGGCACCTATGAATAACCAGTACACTCCAGCCTGGGCAACATAGCAAGGCCCTGTCTCTATATATGTATACACACATATGTATATAAATAAATAAAAAATAGAAATGTTTTGTGAGGGCTAAAGGTCATATTGTATTTATAAAGTGCGTGACACTTAGAAGGCATTTGCTTAAGTAGTAGCTTTGGTCACTTTGCTCTACAGTAGGTAAGTGTATCTGTTTGTTTTGAGACAGTCTCACCCTCGGTAGAGTTCTGTTGCATCACAGCTCACAGCAACCTCCAACTCTTGGGCTTGAGTGATTCTTTTGCTTCAGTCTCCCAAGTAACTGGGATTACAGACACCACAACACTTGGCTACTTTTTGGTTGCAGTTGTTTAGCAGGCCCGGGCCAGGCTTGAACCCACCAGCCTTCATGTATGTGGCTGGCACCCTACTCACTGAGCTATGGGTGCCAAGCCTGTGACTTTTTTCTTTCTCTTTTTTTTTTCTTTGAGAAGAGTCTCAAGCTGTCACCCTGGGTAGAGTGCTGTGGCGTCCCAGCTCACAGCAACCTCAAACTCCTGGTCTCAAGCGAGTCTCCCACCTTAGCCTCCCAAGTAGCTGGGACTACAGGCACCCGCCACAATGCCCAGCCATTTTTGTATGTTTTTGCTATGTCATTTTAGCTGACCCAGGCTAGGTTCGAACCCGCCAGCCTCCGTGTATGTGGCCAGCGCCCCACTCACTGAGCTACGGCGCTGCCATCTTTTTTCTTAATGCCTTAAAAGCAAGTAATGATAATTAATTTTGATTATTTGGAATATGTAGGTACATGGTTATTTCCTTCTGGTTAGCATTTGTATCCCTTTCCCTTCTCTTCTTTCCCTTCCCTTCCCCTTCCCATTTCCCTTTACTTTCCTTTCGAAATGAGGTCTCACTATATTGCTGAGGCTGGTCTCCAACTCCTGGCCTCAGATAATCCTCACACTTTAGCCCCCAAAGTGCTGGAATTACAGTTATGAGCTGCTACACCTAGCTGATACTTGGTTATTTATTTAGTTGCGGAGCAGAGAAATTGCCTTAAAGCAGTCTTGTCCAAATGTCTTCACAGGACAGGAATCCTTTCTTTAATTTTCCAGCACATTAACAGTCAGTAATGGATGCTTATTAGTGAGTCGGTTTCAGTACTATTATTGTGAAAGCATTTTGAGGGCTGTGCCTGTAGCTTAGTGGGTAGGGCACCAGCCACATACACTGAGGCTGACGGGTTTGCAACCTGTCTGGGGCCAGCAAAAACAATGACAACTGCAACAAAAAAATGGCCGGGGGTGGGGGTGGGTGGGATGGGCGGTGCCTGCAGCTCAAGGAGTAGGGCACCGGCCCCATATGCCAGAGGAGGCAGGTTCAAACCCAGTCCTGGCCAAAAACTGCAAAAAAAAAAAGAAATTTAAAAAAAAAAATTGCCGGGGATTGTTGTGGGCACCTATAGTCCCAGCTACTTGGGAGGCTGAGGCAAGAGAATCGCCTAAACCCAAGAGTTGTAGGTTGCTATGAGCTGTGACGTCACAGCACTCTACCAAGGGAGACAAAGTGAGACTCTGTCTCAAAAATTTTTTTCTCTTCTCTTTTTTTCTAGAAATAGGGTTTCACTCTGTCCAGGGCAAATGCAGTGGCACAATCATAACTCACTGTAAATATAAATTCTTGGGCTCAAGTGATCCTCCTACTTCAGCCTCTTACGCAGCTAGGACTACCAGTATGAGCCACCACACCCAGCTAATTTTTTTTTTTTAAGAGACAAATTCTCACTGTATTGCCTAGGCTGTCTCTAGTGATCCTCCTGCCTCAGCCTCCCAAAGTGCTGGGATTATAGGTATGAGCTACTGTGCCCATTCTAGACATTTTTTTTTTTTTTTAGACAGAGTCTCACTTCGTCTCCCTCAGTAGAGGGCTGTGGCATCACAGCTCACAGCAACCTCAAACTTTTGGGCTTAAGGGATTCTCTTGCCTTAGCCTCTCAAATAGCTGGGACTACAGGCGCCTGCTACAAGGCCTGGCTATTTTTTGTTGCAGTTGTCATTGTTTAGCTAGCCCGGGCCGGTTTCTTTCTTTCTTTTTTTTTTTTTTTTTGGAGATAGTCTCACTTTATTGCCATCGGTAGAGTTCCGTGATATCACAGCCCACAGCAGCCTCCAACTCCTGGGCTTACACAATTCTCTTGCCTCAGCCTCCTGAGTAGCTGAGCCTACAGGTGCCCGCCAGAATGCCGGGCTATTTTTTTGTTGCAGTTTGTCTGGGGCTGGGTTCGAACTGGCCACCCTCGGTATATAGGATGGGCGCCCTACCCTCAGGCACCTGCTGGGCCAGTTTTGAACCTGCCAGCCTCTGTGTATGTGGCTGGTGCAGTAACCACTGTGCTACAGGTGCCAAGCCTCTCAACATGTATTTTAAGTGTAAAATACATGCCAGAATTTGGAGACTTAGTATAAAAAAAGAATATAAAATATCACTATAATTTTATGTTGATTACATGCTGAAATAATATTTTTAATATATTGGATTGAAAAAATATAATTAATTCCACTGGGGTTTTTTAAGAGGAGCTACTAGAAACTTTAAAATTATATATGTGACTTTTATTATATTTCTTTCTTTTTTTTTTTTTTTTTTTTGAGGCAGAGCCTCAAGCTGTCACCCTGGATAGAGTGGTGCAACCTCCAATTCCTGGGCTCAAGCGAGTCTCCTGCCTCTACTTCCCAAGTAGCTGGGACTACAGGCACCCGTCACAACGCCCGGCCAGTTTTTGGTTGCAGCCACCATTGTCGTTTGGCGGACCCAGGCTGGATTCGAACCCACCAGCTCAGTTGTACCTGGCTGGCGCCTTAGCCCGTTGAGCCACATGCGCCGAGCCAACTTTTATTATATTTCTATTGGGCAGTGCTACTCTAGATCAGGGTAATTGTACCTTTAACTGATTCATAGCATTCCCCAAGGAGTCATAAATCCCAACGAGGGTAAAAGCCACCATACTAGATAGAACTACAAAATATCGTCTTTAGTTCCTTCTGGAGGCTCTCTTCAAAAACGCTTTTCGGAGAGATAACTGACACTTTAAAAATAAAATAGTTTACTAATCATTGTTACTATCTCATCAAAGGGCAGCTTCCAGCAGCCGTCTCTTTGGATATTCATTCATTATCTAAACTTGCTGGTATTTAAGTCTTAGCTTCCTGACAAGGTTATAACTGCAACAAGATAACCTCTCCATCTTCTGCTTCTCTCTCCACACCCATGTCCTGTACAATTTTTATTTATTTGTTTTTTGAGACAGAGTCTCGCTCTGTTACCCAGGATAGAGTGCTGTATCATTATCCTATCTCACAGCAACCTTAAATTCCTGAGCTTAAGTGATCCTCTTGCCTCAGCCTCCTGAGCAGCTGGGACTACAGGCATCCACCACCACCATGGCTAGTTATTTTATCTTTAGTAGCGACAGGGTCTGCTCTTGGTCAGGCTGCTCTTGAACTCCTGAGCTCAGGCAATCCACCCATTTCAGCCTCCCCGAGTGCTAGGATAACAGGTGTGAGCCACTGTGCCTACCTGTCCTGTATAATTTTTAATAATAAAGTACTCCTTTTAATCATTCTGTAAGTTGACAAAGTGCTTAAATATACACATATAGAAGTTTGTGAATGTGTTGCTCACCATGTTGAGACCAGTCCTATCTCAGTATGTGCTAAAGCTAGTCTGCAGTGCATGTAGGAAAATATATAGTTGACCTTGAACATGGGCACTAGAGATGTTGAACCCCTATGCAGCTGAAACTCCAAAATGACTTTTGACTGCCCCTGATTTAACTACTAATAGCCTGCTATTGACCTTACTAATAATATAGTCAGTTAACACATGTGTCATACGTTATATGCATTATATATTATATTCTTACAATAAAATAAACTAGAGAAAAGAAAATGTTACTAAGGAGATTGTAAGGAAGAGAAAATATGTATACAGTATTTACTATTCATTAAGTGGCAATGGATCATCATAAATGTTTTCATTCTCATCATCTTCAAGTTGAGTAGGCTGAGAAGAGGAGGGGTTTGTCTTGCTGTCTCAAGGGCGGCAGAGGTAGAAGAAAATTTGTGTATAAGTGGATCTGTGTGGTTCAAGAGACAGATTTACATGTATGCAAGAAATTATATTAAAGAACGGCAATATTAAAAGTGAGGTATCCTTAATAAAGTAGCAGGAGAATAGTTCTATTGCCTCAGGATGTATCATTAAGGTGTTTCAGAAAGCTAAAGATCCTTATAGTCTTATCTCTTTTTCATAATTGTATATCAGTTTCCAGACCTACAAGACCAGAAATAGAAATTCATAACCAAGCAACAGGAATCAGGACAGGGCAGAATTAGGAGAGAGGGTGGTGGTATATAAAGATTTCAGAGTCACATTCAAAAAGATCATTACTCTGATTTAGCATGACAGTTGATATATTTTGAAATTTCAAACTATGATGTTGATTCTCAAAAGGGAACATAAGTTAAAACAAGTGGGAGGATCGCTGTGTTCAATCCACATTGCTTGGCACTAGTGTGGAGTAATACATAAATGTCAGTTCATACCTGAGTAAACCAAAATTCTAGGAATTCCTTGTACTGGAAGAGATAGTACCCGGTGTCAGGCACCTATGAAAAGTCTACTGAGGTCTTTATTCAGAGTAAGTTCAGAATATAAATTTGACATATACAGAGTAGGAGCTTCCTCACATACCTAAGGCATGCCTAATACTTATCACCAAAAGTAGGTTACTTAAAAAGTAAACACAGCATTTCAAACTTAATGATCTTACAACTAAGAAAACAGTTCTCAGGATGCTTTCTTTGGAGCCATTTTTCATCCACAAAAAAGGCAGCAGCCATGACTTTTTTATAAAATAAAATCAATAAGAGTAAAAGGCCAGATTATTTAAAATCTTGAGTCATCTCTTCATCACTTCATCACTGGCCTTAGTATGAATTTCTGGGCCCTTCAGAGCAGCAGAATTGAAGATTAGGGACCAGTTGGGAATTTCCTTAACCTGTTGGCAGCAGTCACCACGTAGAAATGTTTCTTGAGGTAAGAAGAAAATAAAAGAAAAGAAAAGGCATATTTTTAGACCGATGTCTTTAAGAAGAAACAATAAAAGGATATAAGTGAGTCTAGCCACTTGGATTTTTTCAAAATGGATAAACTAAAGGGGAACAATTTTAGTAGTATAGTCATACGACTTTCAAGAGCATGGTTGGGGTAAGTATCTAGTGACAAGATATGTTATCCCACCCACCCTTTTCACGTAAACATTGGAGCACTCTTGAACAAGTGGGTCATGAAATCAGACTGATAGATTGTGAACCTAACTTTTTTGTTTTATTTTATTTATTTATTTATTTATTTTTTTGTAGAGACAGAGTCTCACTTTATCGCCCTCGGTAGAGTGCCGTGGCGTCACACTGCTCACAGCAACCTCCAAATCCTGGGCTTAGGCGATTCTCTTGCCTCAGCCTCCAGAGTAGCTGGGACTACAGGCGCCCGCCACAACGCCCGGCTATTTTTCTGTTTTGCAGTGCGGCCAAGGCTGGGTTTGAACCCGCCACCTTCGGCATATGGGGCCGGCACCCTACTCGCTGAGCCACAGGTGCCGCCCGGTTTTGACAGTTTTCACCAGTTATTCATTGTTGTTAGTGGAGTGACTGGCTTTTGGAATTTCCTTCTGCCTTAGTCTATTTTCTGCTGTTTTTAACAGAATATCACAGACCGGGTAATTTATAAAGAAAAGAAATTTATTTTTTACAGTTCTGGAGGCTGAGAAGTCCAAGAGCAGGGCTCTGGAATCTAGCAAGAGCCCTTGAGCTGTAACATAATATGAAGTAAAGGCAAATGAGTGCAATATACAGAATAAATGAGGGCCAAACTTACCCTTTTATACGGAGTCTATTTCCTTGATAACCAATCTACTCCCACAATAACAGCATTAATCTATTCATAAGGGGAGAACCCTTATGACCTAATCACCTCTTTTTTTTTTGGCTGGGGCTGGGTTTGAACCTATCACCTCTGGTATATGGGACCAGTGCCCTACTCCTTTGAGCCACAGGCGCAACATGACCTAATCACCTCTTAAAGGCCCCACCTCCTAATACCATTACCTTGACAATTAAACTTCAACGTGAGTTTTGGAGGGAACATCCAAACCATAACACCTACTCTGGCATTTTCACTCATTCATTTTAAATAATTGCATAGTATTTCATTGCATGGATGTATATTGTCCTAGTTTATCATCTGTTGGTTATAAAAATACCTGAAACTGAGTAATTTAAGAAATGAAATTTATTTCTTATCGTTCCAGAGGCTGGGAACTCTAAGCTTGTGCATGAGGTGCATTTGGTGAGAACCTTTGTGCTGGTGGAGACTCTCTACAGAGTCCCAAGGCAATGTAGGGCATCACATAGTGAGGGGGCCGAGCATGCTAACATGCTATGCTCAAAACTCTCTTCTTCTTCCTGTAAAGCCATCACTCCCACTCAAGTGATAACCCATTAATTCATTAATACTTTAATGCATTAATCTGCCCATTGGGGATTATATTTCAATATGAGTTTTGGAGAGATCATTAAATCAACTGTTTGATAGGCATGTAGGATGTCTCTAGTCTTACGCTTTTCTATAGAATGCTGCAGTGAATAACCTTAGATATATGTAATTTTAGATAGATGTAAGCATATTTGTGGATAAATTTCTACAATTGGGATTTGAGTCAAAAATAATGTATAATTTTAATTTATAATTTTGATAAATTTTATAAAATTAAATGTGCTAAATAGCTCTTCATAGAATAGAGATTATCTTTTTAGACTTCTACCAGCAATGTCTGAGTGGGCTGTTTCTCTATACACATCAGTACTGTGTGGTATCAAATTTCTTTGTGTTTGTGAATTTGTTTTTATTGGGGTATAGGTCTTGGGGTAGGAAATGTCACTTTGAGGTTAGTAGTTTGTGGATGTTCCAGAATTTACTCAACCAGTCCTGTGTTGTTGGACCAGTTGGACTGTTTCAGGCTTTTGCTCCTCAGTGATGTACTAAGTTATTCCATACATATGTCATTTCTGCACATGGGGAAGTTTGTGGACTGCTTTCCCACACTAAGACTGCCGAGTTAAAAAGCATATATATTTATAAAAATATGATAGATATGGTTGGATTTTCCCACATAGGTTTTGTGCCATTTTGCATTTGCTCTAGTCTTTTTCCCACAGTCTTTTCAATAGATTATTTGTCAGACTTGGATTTTTTTTTCCTAATCTGATAGGTGAGAAATAGGATCTCAGCATGGGTTTAATTTACATCTCTCTTGAGTGAGGTTGAGCATCGTTTTGTATTCAAGGGCCATTATGTTTCTGTGAGCTTTCTGTTGATACCTAATTCCTTGTCTCTTCACCAAGAAAAATCCCATTGATATTTTAACAGGATTGCTTAAAATTTCTAGATTAATTTGGAAAGAACAGATGTTTATGTTGAATCTTTTTATCCAAGAACTTATGTTTTCCCATTTGTTCAGCTCTTAATATGTAAAACTTTCTTCACATAGTTTTCTTTATTTCTTAAGTTTATTCTAGGAATTTTATCTTTTTTCACTGTTACTTTAAATGAGGTCTTCATTATATCTTCTACTGAGGTTGTTTATATACAAAGGATATTGATTTTCATATTCCAATTATGTTCCCATTCATCTCACCGAATTATTTTTATTGTAGTAGTTTTCAAATTGATTCTCCTGGTAAGTATCCTGTCATTTGGCTTGGTGCCCATGGCACAGTGGTTACGGCACAGGCCACATGCCCTGAGGGTGGCGGCCCAGCCTGGGCCAGCTAAACAACAATGGCAACTGCAACCAAAAAATAGCTGGGCGTTGTGGCAGATGCCTATAGTCCCAGCTACTTGGGAAGCTGAGGCAAGAGAATCATTTATGCCTGAAAGTTTGAGGTTGCTGTGAGCTGTGACACCATAGCACTCTACCGAGGGTGACATAGTGAGACTCTGTCTCAAAAAAAAAAAAAAAAAGTACAGTATGTCTAAGGAGCTTTTATTTATTTCTAGCCTGTTCTCTTGTGTCATTTATGCCTCTCAAACGCTCTTCAACAGTACAAGTAGTGTTGGTGGTGCTGGGAGATGTACTTGTTTGCTCTTGACTGTGATAGAAATGTTTTAGTGTTTCCCCATGAAGTCTGATGTTAGCTTTTAATTTGAAATACATATATTTTTACCATGGGGGAAAAAGCATTTGTATCCTTTTCTTGTGTTAAATTTTTAAAAATCATGAGTAGATTTTTAAAAATTAAAAACATTTCTCAAGTGCTTTTTCTGTATCTTTGGTGATTCAGTCAGAGTCCAATCTGAAAAAAAAAAAAAAACTGCTCCAGGTATTTCAAACAGAGGAAACTGAATACAAAGGTTGGGTTATAGACTGTTATAGATGTTGACTTCAACATCAAAGGGGATGTTGAACTAGGAGGGTGTAGACACCATCACTTCCAGGGATGGAGAAAAGTAAGAGGTGGTGTCACCACAGATGTGGAGCTTAGTGTTATCATATTAGGAGAAATGAATCTCTTCCAATTGCAGGTCACATCACAAATTTGTTAATATTGTAAATCCTGAATCTCATCTAAGGTTTTCCCTTAATTTAAAGTGTGCATATTACTTTAGTGACTAAGTTGAAAAAGTGGCTCTGGAAAGTGCTGTGCCTCTAGTGGGCAATGCTAGTGTTTTTTGTTTTTTTTTTGAGACAGTCTCACTCTGTTGCCCTGGGTAGAATGCTGTGGCATCATATCTCAAAGCAGTCTCAAACTCTTGGGCTTTAGCAATCCGCTTGCCTCAGCCTCCTGAGTAGCTGGGACTATACTACATGTGCCATTATGCCTGGCTAGTTTTTCTATTTTTAGTAAAGACAGGATCTTGCTGTTGCTCAGGCTGATCTCCAAAGCTCAAACAGTCCCCCATCTCAGCCTGTCAGAGTGCTAGGATTACAGGCATGAGCCACCACTCCCGGCCCGCAACTGTGTCCTTTTCAAATCTTGAAAGAGCAAGAATGTTATCAGTTCCTACATTAGCTTATTGGAGAACATTATATTTCAAGTCTTAGCCATATCTTAACCTTTCCTCTTCCTCTAGTTACTATTGTACTTACATCATCAAACAACATGCCTTGTAGGAGGTGAATTCTTAAGTGTTTTGGCATCTATAGGACTGTAGAAATATCTCTTGAAAGTAGAAAAGATTTTATCTAGTAGGCATAATTCTAGGGTGGCCATATTTTCTGCTTCTCCCTGAAACAATTCAGTTTTAAACCTGTTGCCCTGGCATAATTAATAATAGCACCTCTTCTTTTTAAAGGACCCTGGTTTGGTCACTTTACATAAAACCTGTCTGATGTCCAAGTCACCTTCCCTGGTATAGCTCTATTCTTGGAAATTCTAAAAGTTAACCTCTTGGATGTTCAGCTGTGTCCTCTATAGGTTACCATGTGAAGAAGCCATAGAAAGAGAAGTTTAAGACTGGGTTTGGGATTGTTACAAGGGCCTGTAACATCAGGTTGGATATATGTATGTATGTACAGACGTGTGTACAGGGTCTTCAGCACACATGCTTTCACAGGATGTATACATCCAAACACATGCGCATCTCTAAAGAGACTTTTTTATCTTAAGTGTTATTATTCTTTAATAAAGGAATGATTCTTTTCAAGATGAGAGATGCCATTAATCTATTAAAATTGCAAGTTTTTCATGAATGGGCGTAACAGGGAATGCCTGGTATGGACCAGTTGTTAAGGCTCCACACAGCAACAATGGCCAAGTGTTCTTTTGGTTGTGAGTAGGTGGTGGGTTTCATTATGGTTTGATTAGGTTTGCTCTGTTAGTGGTTTTCACATACTTTCAAGGAATTTTGAGTTTGGAGATGTCTGTTATGTATGAGTTTTTAGGAAGAATGTCTTTTGGAAGTGATCTCTCATAGGCTAGGTTAACAACCTCACTTTTCATACTTTTCACACTTTTGGGATTTTGTCACATTTTCTGGGACAGGTGTACGTACATGTAACAAACTATTGCTGTTGAAGTAAACAATAAAATGTCTCAATACCCTGGTGTTGTTACTAATCCCTTTACTGAAATCTCAAACTTGTTCTTGAGTAACTTCTTTTCTCTAGGAATTTCACTTGATGCCACTTTGATATTGGCTTTGGGAAAGCTGAAAGGAGCTTGATATTTCTTGCTTCAAGTGAATGCTCCTTGGTATAGGGTAGCCCTGCAAATAGAATACAAAGATCATTTCCAGGGCAACACCTGTGGCTCAGAGGAGTAGGGCGTCAGCCCCATATGACGGAGGTGGTGGGTTCAAACACAGCCCTGGCCAAAAACCGCAAAAAAAAAAAAAAAAAAAAAAATCATTTCCATTGAGAACTGTTGGAAATTGATGCACAGACTTCTCTGTGTCTTAAGAATAGTTGCTTCTTCATAGTCATGGTAGGCTTAAGGGATTTCCAGAGCTTCTAATGAATTTAGATCATAAGGAATCAAGTAAATCCCATCAGAAATATCTTAATGTCAGTTTCATATTTTTAAAAATGAAGCTTTAGTTTTCCTGTGAGAACAGAGACTTTGAGAGGCTCCCTATTATAAGGTTTCTTTATGGTGGCAAGGGAGTTTCATGTGTAGGGCTGTGAGAGTGGATTTCATTTGTACCCCTTCCTACAGATAGTATGGGAGATATTCTTCTGTCTAATCTGCAGGTGGTGTGGACAGTGAAACATCTCAGTTAAATCTTGTTTCTTCTGGAAACATAGGAATGTACCTTTACCAAAAATTTGTCACAGAATCTATGGTATGTTATTTCCATTTGGTTGACAATTGCAGCCACGTTTGGATTTTCTTCCTGTCATCTTTCCCCATTTACTTGGGAAAATGCAAAGGGAATATTTCTTTTTTTTTTTTTTTTTTTTTTTTGAGACAGAGCCTCAAGCTGTCACCCTGGATGGAGTGCCGTGGCATCAAGCTCACAGCAACCTCCAATTCCTCAGCTCAAGCGAGTCTCCTGCCTCTGCCTCCCAAGTAGCTGGGACTACAGGCGCC
>CAUYRH010169679.1:0-43088 GCA_963574655.1 Perodicticus potto | reverse complement strand
CAGGCACCTGCCACAATGCCTGGCCATTTTTTGGGTTGCAGCCACCATTGTTGTTTGGCGGGCCCAGGCTAGATTCGAACCCGCCAGCTCAAGTGTATGTGGCTGGCGCCTTAGCCCGTTGAGCCACAGGCGCCGAGCCAAGAAATTTAATTTTTAAAAGATGCTATTGGCCATGGTATTAAAAAATATGAACTGGCTCAGCACCTGTGGCTCAAGTGGCTAAGGTGCCAGCCACATACACCTGAGCTGGCGGGTTCCAATCCAGCCTGGGCCCGCCAAACAACAATGATGGCTGGAACCAAAAAATAGCTGGGCATTGTGGTGGGTGCCTGTAGTCCCAGCTGCTTGGAGGCGGAGGAGATGTGAGCCCAGGAGTTGGAGGTTGTTGTGAGCTGTGATGCCACAGCACTCTACCCAGGGGGACAGCTTGAGGCTTTGTCTCAAAAAAAAAAAAAAACAAAAAAGAAGAACTACTTAGGAATAAATTTGACAGCACAAAATATTGTTGAGAGCAATTTTTTAAATGTATAAATGTAGACATATACCATGTTCATAGATTGGAAGTTTTGATAGTGTTAAGACGTCTGTTTTTCCCCCGAAATTGATGTATCAAATTTTAATAAAAATCCAGCAATTTGGCTTGGCGCCTGTGGCTCAACGGGCTAAGGCGCCAGCCACGTGCACCTGAGCTGGCGGGTTCAAATCCAGCCCGGGCCGCCAAACAATGACAGCTGCAACCAAAAAATGGCCGGGCGTTGTGGTGGGCGCCTGTAGTCCCATCTACTTGGGAAGCAGAGGCAGGAGACTCGCTTGAGCCCAGGAATTAGAGGTTGCTGTGAGCTGTTATGCCATGGCACTCTATCCAGGGTGACAGCTTGAGGCTCTGTCTCAAAAAAAAAAAAAAAAAAAATCCAGCAATTTCTTGGTGCCTTTGGGCTGCTACAAAATAGATTAGATAATTTAAAAACAATAGAAACATTTTGTTCCCAGTTCTGGAAGCTGAGAATTCCAAGGTCAAGGCCATGTCGTGTTAGATGTCTTGTGGACAACTCTTCCTCATCAGGTGTCATCAGGATCAGGACGCCATCCTTTTCCCCACGGATGGTGCCTCTTGCTGCATAGCAGAAAGAGAAAATAGGCTCCAGGAGCCTCTTCTAAGGACACTAACCCGTTTTTGAGGATGGAGCCCCCATGACATAACAACCTCCTAAAGGACCCTCCTAACACCACCACAATGGGGGTTAGATTTCAATGTGACTTTTGGAGGGGCACAAACGTTCAGACTATATCAAGCAGATCAGCTACCTTCTGGTCCAGCTTTCTTGGACTCTCCCGCAGCAGTCTGGGCTCCTGAGTCAACTGTCTTTTCAGTTCCATGATGTGAGGCCAGTTTCTCCTGCATCACCGAGGTCAGAGGTGGAGAGGACCCTGCCACAGGCTCTGGCCAATCCTTGCTTGGCCCCTCCTCATGCCTGTGACCTGTCCCTCTGCCTGCCCTGCAGACTTCAAGCTTCTGCATCTGACATGAAGACAACAACCTCTCAGAGACCTTCAATCTGCTCCCAGAACTGCGTGAGGCTTGGTCCCATAGGAAGCAAACATGCTCTATGTTCTGCTTCTCTGGATGAACCCTCACTGATCAGAATTCAACACTGAAAATGTGATTCCAGAGAGACAGAATTTTAAGGACAATTTCACTAAATTGTGGAGTTAGATCTTTGATTGGATTCAATTCATGTAGTAAAAGCAGTAATGACCTTGTTTCCCTTGGTGAAGAGGCACTGGCAATCCCTGTCATGAGAAACTGCAATCCTGTGTCTATAGAAGGTAAGATCTTGGGTGGTTCCTGTGGCTCAAAGGAGTAGGGTGCCAGCCCCATATGCTGGAGGTGGCGGGTTCAAATCCAGCCCAGGACAAAAACCGCAAAAAAAAAAAAAAAAAAGAAGGTAAGATCTTGGTGACCAAGTATTTGCTGTCATAGAATATTTTAGTAAAATACAGAAAGTAATGGGTTGGACGGTTCTTCTAAAGTGTCCTGGAAACCTGGGAAAAGAAAATAATGGCTCAGTGCTTTAAATTTCTGGCTCAGGATCTGAATAGGGAACCTGAAAACTTCTCTAACAGCCTTGAAAGAAATCCTTATCTGCTCTAGGCAGGACAGTATAGAAAAGCCCCCCCACACTGAGAGAGAACCTGGAGACCCGTTTGATGAGCCAGTTTGGCAGTCAGCCACCAGGGCGTCGCCTGACACAGAAGCGCCTTCCACAAGAGCTTCTTGCAGGTAACCTACAGCTGCCCACCCTGCGCTCACCATAAACCCTCCCCAGTGAGTGACAGAAAGTCTGCGAGACAGGGAAACACATGACACACGCAGCACCACCTTCACATGCTGTCATCATGCAACCCACACTGAGTTCATGGCATCTAACCGTCCATTAGATGGGGAGTTTAGCATTTCAACTAGCTCAAGGGCACTGCAGGACACAAGCAGCCCTGAAGCACTCAGGGCCGGGTGAGCCGGCTATTTCAGGGCAGGAAAGTGCTGGACACTCTCCTTGGGGTGGTAGTTATCTTGGTCCCCACCTGGTCTACTTTGTGACAACTTTGCTGAGTGCCCCAGGCCAGCACCAGTGTCTCTGAAGTGCCAGGAACCGGCATTTTTCCTTAGGGCCTGAGCCTTCTGAAAACCAAACCCAAAGCCTTATCTACATTGAATTTTCAGCCTCACAGTGTCTCTTTTGTGGAAGTTAAGGGAGGTTGGGCAGGAATGGGAGCCTGAATCAGGATGAGGACAGATCCCATGCCCTGAGGGCGGTGAGCCCCTCGATCCTATCAGGCTTCTTTAAAAGCTCAGCAGCTCTCCCCTCCCGCCCACAGGGGTGACAGCCTTTTGTCTGAAGGACCTAAATGATGTGCTGCCAACACCTTGGGTGTTGAGTCCCAAGACTCAACAATCACCCCTGTTTCTTCCAGACCTAGAACCAGCCTGGAGTTCCAGCCCCAAAGGGTGAGGACTAAAGTGTGCCCCTGGGAAGGTGTGGTACACACCAAAGCAACTGTGTGATGTGGTCACCGATGGGTCACTGATGCGGTCACCTTGTGTCCCCGAAACCTGGAGAGTTCCTGTGGGGACGGGTCTCGAGGGTGTAGCACCTGGGTGGGAGGAACATAAAACTGGGAACCTCAGACAGGGCTCGGATGGAGCCCTGAGTGCAGCGTGTCAGTGTGGGCAGCCAAGCCACGGTGGTCAGCTAACCTGCGGGCCGCAGAGGGCCTGAATGAGGCTGGTCCCAGAACTTGCGCCACAGACTGGAGTGTCCAGTACCCAAAGGTTGGGAAAGCAGGGTGCTGGAGTGGATTCGTATGAGACCAGCTCAGTGTCCTCGGAGGCTACAGGTCACCCCTTTCAACACCTGGCATCCTCGAAGAGGTCTGCAGTTGTGCCTTCTGCCGGCCAAGAAGTGCAGTGAGAGGTGCCCCCACCACAGGGGACTCTGAATTCAGTGGGGAGGGTGGAGCTGTGGGGTGTCTGGAGGCCGGGCTGTACCTGCTCCCCAAAGGTGGGTGTGGCTACCGTAAGGGAGTAACTAGCTTCTCACCTGGTCCTCGTCTGCTGGCTCCTTTGGCTCCTGCAGACAGCAGACAAGTCTTGGAGCAGGACTGTGGATTGTCAGAAACCAAGACAGGTCACTCTAACTGCAGCTGCTGCTCCAGCTGTGGCTTCTTTGCTGGAATCTGGTGTGGGTGATTGATCTGGCAAACTACTTTCTCTGAGCCTCTTACTGGTCCCTCTTACATGCAGAAGTAGCTGCTTTCTTTGTTTTTTTTTTTTTTTGTGGAGACAGAGTCTCACTTTATCACCCTCGGTAGAGTGCCGTGGCGTCACACAGCTCACAGGAACCTCCAACTCCGGGGCTTAGGTGATTCTCTTGCCTCAGCCTCCCGAGTAGCTGGGACTACAGGCGCCCACCACAACACCTGGCTATTTTTTTGTTTGTTTTGCAGTTCAGCCAAGGCTGGGTTTGAACCAGTGTATGGGGCTGGCTCCCTACTCACTGAGCCACAGGCGCCGCCCGGAAGTAGCTGCTTTTTTGCCAGCAAGGGCTGCACCAGTGCCCAGGCCAGGTCACATGCTGGCCCGCAACCCTCACAGCCTTTTGGCTCTACAGGAGACCAGCCTGCTTCGTGGATGATATTTTGCTGATTGGACCTGGCAAGCCAGAGTAGCAACAGCTGTCAGTCAACGTACCGCGTGCACTACGGCGCAGTCTCTGGCCACTCAGAGTGTGAGGTGTGCTACGGGGTCACAAGTTGCTGTGTATGCCTACTCTTCTTAGCCTCTAGGAAAGAGGTGGGAGCTGGAGTCTGCAGCCGACATACCTCTCCTCGAGCACCCTTTGGCACATTCGCTCTGTGACCCAGGAGCTGCTGGTTTTGAACAGTTCCCAGGTAGGGAACTGTGCACACAGCTCTGCCCCACCAGCCACACAGCCAGCCAGATCCTAAGGTGCCTGAAGAGTCAGTAGCAGATAGGAATGCTGTTTCTAGGCTTGATCACAGTGATGTGGGGACAAATTCATGACATCCTCTGCAGATACCTACTCACCTATTGAGAAACAGCTTGTGGCCTGACTGCCCGGCCACTGGCCACCAAGTTACCATGTGCCCTCAACTGGAAGTGGTCAGACCCACCAAGCCACAAAATGTGATGTGCACAAAAACTCTCGATCGTCAAAGGGAAGTGGAAGACACAGACTTTAGCCAGGGGCCCTGAAGCAGAAGTGACCTGCGTGAGAAGTGGCCCTGCCCTGCTGCTCAAGCCCTCCTCTCATGCCTGTGAGCTCACGGGAGTCCCCTGTGATAGCAGACTGGGGAGAAAACCTCCTGGCCGGCTGCTGGTGGTTTGTGCAACGTGCTGGCACACCGGGGAAGGACAGCTGCAGCCCCACAGCCTGAGTTGCCTGAAGTAGAGCAAGGAAGGGAGACCCACGGAAGGGCAGAGGGTCAGGCTGTGCAGGGTGGTCCATCCTGCCCAGACAGAGATGTACCCGGTGGTATCCACAGTGATTCTGAGCTGTATTCGTGGTTTTTCTGGACGTTAGAGCAGCACTGGGCTAGACAGCTGGGGAGATACGTGGACGGGCCTTGGACTGGACAGAGAGCGTGCGGATGAACATGCCCCGTGTACATGCCTCACAGAGAAGCCTCAGCAGGGGAGGGTGTGAAAGGCTGGGTGGGAAGGGCGACCCTCTCTGTGCTTGCCCACATTGTCCCTTCTCTAATTGTCCATCCCTGCTCGGTGGGTAGACAAAGCAGCCCTGGCAGTGGGAGAGGGGTCGTGGCTGGACTTGGCCATTCAGCCTTCCACTGGTCGGAGTTAACCCATCCAGGCTGTGGCTATGCCTGGAGTAAGGGCCAGCATTGAGCCGGCTGCACCGTGGGATGAAAAACACCTCATCTGCTGTCTTGGTGCCCCTGAAGCACGGCTTCTGAGCCAAGCGGGTAGGACCCAGTGGATCCCTGCGTTCCCTGCCATCCCCAAGCTTGCTGCCTTTTAGAGACTCGTTTCATGGCTGGGGTGGGGGGTTGGCAACATCTCTTTGAGGACAGGCCAGTACTCAAGCCAGCAGCCTGCAGGGAACTCTTGCTCCGGCAGCTGGGATTCTCGGCTTGGAATCAGGGTGGATGAGGGTTCATACTAGCCCTCCACTGGCTTAGTTCCAGGGAAGGACACAGAATTGGGAGTGGAGGCCCCACCCAGCCTCGGGCATCTTTATGCCAGCGAATCAATAGGACAAGAAGACATGACTGCCCTGGTCAGGCAGGTTCTGACCATGCAGAGGCAGCTGGGGGTGAAGGCGGGAAGGCAGGAGAATCCGGGAGCCAGGAGCTGCAGTGAGCTGTGATGATGCCACAGCACTCTGAGCAAGAGAGCAAGACCATATCTCCATTTTTGTTTTTAATTTAATGTTTGAGTGTTTGATGTGAAGTGTTTAAATATTTAAAGAAATATTTAATAGAGTAATAGGACCAAGAAGTGGGATATTGAACAAAGTAACAGTGAATTTCTCTCTGCCCAAGAGTTTCTCAGCCACTAAAGTATGGATTCAATCATATTTAGACACGCACAGGAAAGACAAAGCAAAGAAAAATTTTAGGCAACTGCTTTGCAACTTCCAAGCAAATGAAAGTGGGTCTGAGCTCTCAGAAGCAAGAGGCCAAGCCCCTGTGATGGGCAGAGGGTGACCAAGAGCTGAGGCCCCAGTTCAGACAAAGCCAAGATGTCAGACCCGGCCCAACAGGGCCCCTGGCCTGGCATGTCTTGGGGCAGGCCCAGGAGCCAGGGTGCACTCGGTTCCCCATCTCAGCCTCCTCCACACCAGGCCTTCCCTTCACTTTTGTGGCCTAAACGCCCATTTTCCTTTAATGTTGTGTGATTGCACACGCACGGGAGGGGCTTGTGAAGACACAGAGGCTGTCACTGCAGAGGGAAGGTTGTCTTTCCAGGAAGGTCATGAGGCTGATAGTGGGTCACCTTCTGGAGGTGAACTTCCTTCTTTATCTTCCTAATTCATGTGTGCACCTGTGTTTGGTGCTTGGTCTGTGCTCGTATGTGTGTGGGATATATAAGTGTGCATACATGTGTATGTACATGTGTGTGTGCATGTACGGATGGGACTCGCCTCTGCTAGCTGCTGACCCCTGGCCAGCCTCCTCCTCCCCTAGATCTGGTTTGCTGAGATCTAATTCACGTGCAGCGCAACCCCCTCTTAGGACAGAGGTCTATGAGTTGTAACACACAGAAGAGCCACATAACCAGCACTCAGTGAGGCACAGGACAGCTCCACCCCCCAAACCGTGGTGCTGCTGTCAGGTGCCGCCCGCCAGCGCACGGATGACTCTGTAGCCTGGCTTCTTCCAGCTGGCTCCATGTGCGAGTCAGCTTGACAAGGATGTGTAGGCCATCTCCTTTTGCAACTGAATCACTGTGAACACTTACAGGCCTTCATGTGAACCTCCGTCCTGAACCTCAAGGGCAGCACCTTGAGATCTTTAGGTATAAGACTGTTCCTATTAGAGCCTCTGTCCACTTATTTTCCTCTGTGCTCACCCCCGCCATCCCGCCACCAACATGCTTCAGTGCTGTGGTCTCCTGTTCACCTGTCAGTGTGGGGCCCTGGACAGCCCCACACCCAGCTCCACCCCTCAACCAATTTTACCTTCTGGGAGTGACTTCGTCCCCACTGGCCACACAGGCTCTAGGCTAAAGTCTAGGATGGGTTTCTGGCTTGTGTGGTAATTTAACACCACGTGATAAGAAACTGCCAACTTTAAAAAATCAGGGGTACCATCTTTCTCTTCTACCAGCGGGTTGCGAGTGTTCCCATTGCTTTGTGTCCCCACGAGCTCTTGTCGTCGTCAGTTTTTTTTTTTTTTTTTTTATGAAACAGAGTCTCATTATGTTGCCCTCGGTAGAGTGCTGTGGCGTCACACAGCTCACAGCAACCTCCAGCTCTTGGGCTTAGGCGATTCTCTTGCCTCAGCCTCCCGAGTAGCTGGGACAACAGGTGCCCGCCACAACACCTGGCTATTTTTTGTTGCAGTTGTCATTGTTATTTAGCTAGCCCGGGCGGAGTTTGAAACCGCCTGCCTCGGTGTATGTGGCTGGTGCCCTAACTGCTGAGCTATGGGCACTGAACCAGTTATTATCAGTTTTTTGACAGGTAGTTTTTGACCACGCTCTATGTTGTGGTGAGGATTCATTTTTACTCACAGATCCTGTCTGCATGGGGACAGTGTGCTCAAGCAACTCATGTGCTCAAGCAACTCACGTGCCTAAGCAACTCACGTGCCTAGCCACAGATGAACTGGAACTTTAAGAGGGGCATAGATGCAGCAGTCAGACCCTGGTGGGCCTCATCTGTCTGGCTGGCTTCTTCCGAGGACAGTGATGTGACGTCTGCAGGCAGCCTTTTTGCAACCATGAGGACAAAGTGCAGCTGAGTGTGGGGCAAGCAGGAGGTCAGGAGGAGCCTGGACCCCTGATGACATTGAGACCCACACCACTGCCAAGTGGCCCACCCTGCTTATGGGATGTGCACTCACAAACCCTCTTTTTGCTTGAGTCCCTGTTGGTCAGGTTGTCCACTTTCTGCACCTAAATGCATTCCCTTCGTGATGTGCCCCTACCCATGGCAGTGCGTGCCCTGGACATCCCTGCAGTGGCTATCTGATAGCTGTGGGCCGCTGGGGGTTCCTTGTGTATGTCTTGCTTTGCCCACATTCTCCACCGTGAACATTTACAGAACACAAATATAAAAGTAGTAGCTACTGGCCTTTTGAACAATGTGGAAAATGTAAATGCTTTTGATGAATCCTTGATTCCTTTGGGAATTGCTCAAGATAATGCTATGCTTGCTATAAGTAGGAAAAAAACCCCATAAGGATGTGTATAATCCTGATTTGGTAAAAAAAAAAAAAAAAAAAATTAGATGCAGAAAGGGAAAAAGATTAAAGAAAATATACCAAAATGTTAACAGTAACTATTGCTGGGTGTGGGATCATGGATGGTTTAGCTTCCTCTCTATGCCAAGAGCCCCAGAAGGAGCAGGCGAGGGGCCCTGGCGTGCCATAGGGCAGCCCCAGACCACCGTCTGGCCGTGTACCACATGGCCTTTCCTTGTCTCCACTTCTGGCCGGGCCCTCTGGAGTGCAACCATCTCCACAGGGCATGGCCATGGTGCTTGTCACTGGACTCATGGATGCCTAGGTGGGTAGGGGGTAGGTGGGTGCCTGCTGCATTTTTTGGGAGAGCGGCTCTCTCCACTCTCCTTGGTAGCTACCTCTGCAGGCCCAGTGATCTTGGCCCAAGGCCTTTCCCTGCCTTATGGGGTAGACATGGCTAAAGCCACATTTCCCGTCTGACCCAGAGGAAAGTTGGGGGTGGACCAGGTTGTGGACAGCGGCTGGACTGCAGAACCACCTGAAGCTGCTGGACCGTTATGGTGGGGACTTGGGGCGAAAGAATGAACATCTGAGGCACAAAGGATCAAGGACTTTAAAATGGGACATTTTCTAGACATTTTGGGGAAACTAACAATAATCTGTGGGCTTAAAAAAAAAGGCTCACAGTTTGGAGACAGGTACTGTGGCCAGGCACTCCATAGCTTCTGTGCCCCGGGATGGACAGAGTTGTCTGCTGAGCAGCAGCCACAGGGAAGGCACTGCAGACCTGCCTCCCTGTGTGGGCTGGTCAGCTGGAGGCACCCCCAGGGTTGTCTCAGAGGTGATTTCGTTTGCTATGACAGTGGCTGGGGGGTAGGGGGGCACTGCCCTTGAGAAGGGGGGAATCCCTTGAGAAGTACCCCATGGTGAGCTTGGCTGGGGAACCCAATGGTCAGAGCCCTGGCTTGTTCCACCCTCTGCCCGTCCTTGTGTTCACACCGAGCTGGGAGCAGAGACAAGAGAGTTGAGGTGTGAGCACAAGTGCTCGTTCAGAAGCTGAGTTCTGGCCTAAAATTGCCCAATGAATTCTGTGCATAGGCACTGAGCAGCTGTCCTTCAGCCTGAACACTGGGTTGGGCCACCAGTTCTGCCTACTTCCTACCAGCAGCTCAGCAGAGGGCCCCTCCC
This sequence comes from Perodicticus potto, assembly GCA_963574655.1. Taxonomy (NCBI): domain Eukaryota; kingdom Metazoa; phylum Chordata; class Mammalia; order Primates; family Lorisidae; genus Perodicticus; species Perodicticus potto. The sequence continues at coordinate 33,455 of CAUYRH010169679.1, read as the reverse complement.
TGCACCCATCACTTTCCACGCTCAGACCCAAGCACTAGCAGGCAGAGCTGTGGGTCAATGGCCAGGAGGCCCTGCCGCCAACAGGGCTGCTTAATAAGCAGCAGGACGTGGGCTCTGAGGGTCCAAAGCCACACTGCCCACGGAGCACAGCTGCAGCAGGACGCCTGTTGGTTAAGGCCTCGTATGTCCAACCCCAGGATTCTTGGCGTTAAAAAAGAGGCTGAAGACACACAAGACAAAAACTTTCTGTAGATGTTTATTCTACTTCAAGTAACAAAACCTATGAAGTTTCATGTTTTAATGTACAGTGATATAATACTCTGCAATATAAAATACAATTTACAGAAATTTCTATCAAGTAAACCTAAAGAACACACTGATTTTTACATTTGTGTATTTAAATTAGAAAAATTTGCTTTCTATGTAAAAAAACCCTTCACATCATATTAGATGTTGGAACGACACCTATTTTAATGTAATTTAACCTACTGATACTTGGTTTAAAATACCAAACATCCCAAATTGATAGGTTCTCGATGTTTTAACTTAAAAATTTGTGCTATAAAGTGAAAAATCTGTAGTGATGTACAATGGAATAATAGACTCCAAAGAACAAATGAAATTCTCTAATTTTACATCTGTAAAAGTTTATGAAAATATAAAAAATTATCAAAATGTATTTGTACAGTCAAATAAATTAGCCAGATTTTTTCTATGTCATGCTGTATAAGTACTTGAAAAATACATGACAGGAAGCAATATATTGTATTTCACAGTGCGAAACTATTTTGTTTATAGTTCTTGAACTAAAATCAACCTTTTCCATCTCAGACGTCACACAAAATATTGTTCCATTTACAATGACAAATTTTAAAACCTATCACCTGACAAGTCCAGCAGTTTGGGGCTGAGTGCAGCTCCCTGGGATCCAGGGATGACTGCTCAGGTGGGAAAATTCCACAAACAAAACCTTCCTGATTGTTCAGATCAAAGAAATCCCACCCCTCCATCCTTTTAAAGTACACCTAATTGGTTCATTTTGTTTTTTTTTTTTTTTAGGCTGGTAAAATTTAAACATTTTCCAATATATTGTTATTTAAATGCAACAATTTCTATTATGAGAGATGTTGCTTTTAATCATGTTTCTGAAAAAAATTTATAAGGTGATACAGAAAAACTATACAAAACTAAGAAATGTGTTTTTGTGTCCTGGTTGAAATTTGTAATTCAAACTTCCTCATGACAAAAGACCCTCTTGTAAGTCTTCTGTTTCTCCACATTCCAGATACAAGTGGTCAGTCCTGCCCTCCCACAGCTGGGGCAGGAATCTGTGCAGCCCCAGCCAGAGGGCAAAGACCTGTGACAACAAGCCTTTGGAGACAGAAATCAGAGGAGATGCCAGTAAAGCTATGGCTCTAAGGCCAGTGAGATTCCCTTAAAATCTGTAATGGTCAAGTTATTGGAAGAGATAACTTTATAATCTGAAAAAGCAATATGCTTTTGTAGACACTTTCCCATTTTTATAACTTTAAATGGAAACATTAAGAGTTTTTAGTTAATAAGTATCAGAATTGTAAAGGTGAAATCCTGTATGAAACCATTTGCACAAAATTAATTTCTTAAGTCCAGAATATTCCATCCCAAATCTACGTTCATAGCTATCTCAAAATCTATTTGTCAACACATTTTATGAACGTGGCTTTTAAAAGGGTCTTTGCCAGGGTGACACAGGTCTGCACGAGCTCCTGGCGGCTGCTGGCCCTGCAGGGCCCCTAGGTCTGTGCGTCTGCAGCCCGGGGGGCCTCGGGCTTCTGGTCCCTGGGGCTCTCTTTGCTCTTGCTCCGGTCCTTCCGCTCTCGGCCCCGCGGCTCACGGTCCTTGTCCCTGGCCCTCTCACGGTCCCGCTCACGGCTCCGGGACCTGTCTCGGTCGCGCCTGCGGTCACGCTCTCGGTCCCTGTTCCTGCCCCTGTCCCGGCCCTCACGCTCCTTGTCCCTGTTTGTGCTCCTCTCTCGGCTGCGGTCCCACTCTCGGTGCCGCTCCCACTCGCGGCTGCGGTCCCAGTCTCTCTCCCTGCTCCAGTGGTGGCCTCGCTCCCGCTCCCTCCTCCTGTCCTCAAACGCCCGGCCAGGGCCCAGGCGGCCCTCTGGCAGCCGGGCTTCGGGCTCCTCCAGTGCCTTTTCCTTGGGCCCAGCTTCTAGCCGCTCCCTCGGCCTAGCCTCAAAGGCCTGGTTTCTGAACTCGTGGCCCTTGCCCTCTCGGAAGTCCGGTGCTGTCCATGGCCCGTCAGCCTCAGGGCCCGGTCCTGATGCCCCAGAGGGCGGGCCAGCATCATCCCAGCGCTCCTTCCTGTGCTGTGGGGGGTGGCTGGGAAGCTCCAGTAGGGGCCGGGGGGCTGGCTTCAGCACCTGGGGGGGCTGGCCTTGGAAATGGAACCGAGGAGGGGGCTGCTCGCTCTTTTCAGAAAAGGGTGCAGAGCCCCTGGGTCCACCAAATGGCAGGGGTGCTGGTGCCCTCTGATTTGCAAATCTTGGTGGTGAGTTTACCCTTTGCTCTTCGAACTGTTGAGGCTGAATCCCCCTGGGACCGGGCATGAAATTTGGTGCTTGGCCTCTGGGCCCTTCAAACTGATTGGGATGGGGGCCCCGGGCAGGTTCAAACTGACTGGGATGGGGCCCTCTTGGACCCACAAAGTGGCCTGGGGGTGGTCCTCTCTGACCTCCAAACTGAGCAGGAGGGGGGCCTCCTCGGGGCCCTTTAAGCTGAGACAGCAGAGGCCTTCTCTGGCCACCAAACTGGAAAGGTGCGGAGCCTCTGTTTCCCACAAATTGGGCTTGTTCCGGTCCTTCGAGTTGGGCAGGGGGGCCAGTCATCTCATTATATGGGGTGTCCTGGAATTCTCTTTTCTCCCCACGGGGGTCCTTGCGATCTTCAAATTGGGGCTGTCCAACCCCTCTTGGTCCACCTAGGTAGGAGGGTGAGGGGCCCCTGCTGTCCCCATAGGGTGGCCCGTGTTGCCCTGAGAATAAAGAAGGGAGGGGCCCTTTCTGGGCTCCAAATCTGGCTGGCGGAGGCCCTCGTGGCCCCTCAGGATTGGGAATGAGGTTCTCTTCTGAAAATGGAGAGACTGGCCCTCTCGGTCCTGGGAAAGGGGGGCCATGAAGCCCTGACATCCCGAAAGCTCGAGGCCCTGATTCACGGTGACTCTGGCACTGGGGCTGAAGTGCCCCTTTCTGTCCAGGCAGGGGGAACAGGGCAGCCCCCTCACTGGTTCTGGCCTGTGACTCTCTGTCTCCCTCGGTCTCACTGTTGGGGCCATCACTCTTTCCAGCAGAATGAGGGTTTCTGGGGTCCTCATACTGGGTGGAGCCAAGAGGCTTTTCCTGAGACGTGAACCCGGGACTTGAGAAAGGGTCCCTGGCCCCGTCACCCTGCAAAGGGCAGTTGGGCTGCAAGGAGGCACTGGGGGGAGTGGGCAGCAGCACCCTCCGGGCGGGTCTGGCTGAGCCCTCGCTAGCCACTGCAGAGAGGCCACCCTCCACGGGTTGCGGGCTGGGGCTGCTGGAGGGCTCACACTCCGGGTCCTGGTCAGGTGTAGGAGGCGCCTTGCCAGCTGGGGCCCATGGAAGAGCCTCCTCTTCCTGCACGGGCCCCAGCACCTGGCCCATGGTAGCGCCTCCAGACGCTTCTCTCCCCAGCAGGGTACCCTGTGTGCTGACTGCCGGGGCTTTCGAGAGCTCGCTCTCACTATCGGCGGCCAGCCGCCTAGCCTGCCGTGGGTCTCTCTGGCCAGAGGCCTGAGTAGCCTGGCTTGCAGGGGGCTGTGCTGACCTGTCCGCTGTCTGCTGCTCCTGCTGGAACAGCTCAGCCTTGGGAAGGGCCGTCTTGGGTGGCGGGGACATGAGTGCGTCCGACACGGAGAAGTGGGCCATGGAGACTCCCACAGCGGCCCTCTGCTGCCGCAGCGCCTCCTCCTGCTCCTCAAGCTGCCGCTTCTGCTCCTCGATCTGCCTGTTCAGCTCCTCCAGCATCCGCTGCTGCTCCACCAGGGACGGGGCTGAGGTGTCTGCTGCACACTCGCCAGGCCTCTCAGCTGGGTTACTCCTGATGTCTGTGCACATTCTGTTGGGCAAGTCATCCACAGTCACTTTGGCTTCTTCTAGAATTGTCTCATCCTCAGGATCATAGGCCACATCCTCCCGCTCGGTGGCCTCAGGAGCTTGCTGCACATCCTGGCATGGGCCCCGTTCAGCAAACCGGCTGTTGAAGGCACCCTCTGGGTCGTACTCCTCCTCGGGGTCGTAAGGCCTGTCGTCCTCCTCGTCCTCCAGTGCCTTACTTTGTGGGAACTGACCAAACTGCTGAACAATCGGGTCCAGCAGAGGGGGCCCTGGCACCCCGTCGCCCACCTTGCCTTTGGAGTCCTGCTGGGCAGCTGGCATGGACTCTTTGGCAGAGGGGTCAAATGATTTCTTCTTTCCAAAGAGAGTCTGCAGGATGTGCTCCAGCGGCGAGGCAGTTTTCGCAGTAGATGAAGACGAAGTGATGGAGGAAGCCACCGTGGGGACTGCTGTGGATGCAGGTGACAGCTTGAAGGATGATGGCACCTTTGACACTGGCAGCTCCGGGGGAGGGGGTGGAGGTGGGGGAGAGCCTGGCGGTGTGGAGCTGGTAGCTGCGTCTGCAGAGTGGAGCTGGTACCTGGAGGGCTTCTTGTCAGACTGAGGGGCAGCAAGCGTTTTCAGACAGACCGGAACATCCACTTCCTCCTGGAGCCGGGCCCGCTTCTCATCGACCTTGTCCAGCTCACCAGTATTTGAAGGACGCTTCACTTTTTGACAGATTACTAATCCAAGGATTATATTTGGCCGTGGTGACTCAAGACCTGAAAAACAAAATATTTGTGCAAATTTTACAATTTAAATCCAGCAGTTACCCTTCAGAGGTAATTTTATTACGGGATTTCATGGGAAATGTTTAACAGGCAGAAGAAAGACAGTCTACAGGCAAATGAAACTGAGTATCGGAGGAGCTAATAGCAAAAGCAAGAAGGGTCCAACTCCGACACTCTTGCCCAGGCCTAACAGAGCCATCTAAGAAGGAGCTGCTAACCCCATGCCACAAACTGCAGAACCCAGGACCCAGGTCATGAGTAAATTCATCCCCATCACCAGAATAAATGTTCCGTATTTTCAGAACATTGTATGTAATGCTGAAGCAACAGCTGAGGGGATGGTGGGAAGGCCGGTGTGCAGACGCCTCACTCCGCTGAACCAAGGTGCCAAGGGAGTTATTGTGCCATATTTTTTGCAGTTTCTGGCCAGGGCTGGGTTTGAATCCGCCTCCTCTGGCATATGGAGCTGGCATATGGGCTACTCCTTTGAGCCACAAGTGCCACCCTGTGCCACATGTTTTTAAGACAAAATTTCAGCTACACTCCTATTTTAACTCTTGCTACTTATCAGAAAGGTTAACAGCCATTTTAAACTTGTGAGTTGCAACACATACATCAAGCTAAGTATACTAATACTGAATGTGCCATTGGGGACCAACTACTAGGTAAATTCACCAGTCTCAGGTATCAGAATGACAAGTAGTGAAAAAATGATGCTGCCTGGAACAGCTAAGATGGATGTCGTAGGTTTAGAAAGAAATCCAGTAAGCATTAACTTATAACAAACTAACCCTCAGGCCTTTACAACCCCAGGATGTGGTGCTTTAATGAAGTGCCAGGACTAGGCCCTGGCAAACAGAGGCAGAGAGCAAGGAGTGTGGGGAGGCAGGGCACACTGAGGGCTTTGTCGTGCAGACTGTGACAGTTTTTAAAAATAATTATGTCTTAAAAACAGGATTATTGCAAACATTTTAAGTTGTGGGAACTCAGATCAGGAATGCAAATATTCCAGAAATGATCCTCCCACCCCACACTCATGATAAATCAAGAATAACAAAAGAACAAAAAGCCCAAGTCACAAAATAGTAATCTAGGGAAAAATGACATGCAAAGGACACGTTAATAGTGTGAGCACATTTAAGATCAAGCAAACTGTGTAAGTTCAGTTTTTAGAAAATTTAACTTTACCATGATATACAACAGATATTCATACTATGTGTTTTTATTCCTTACAATTAAAACCAGTACTGAGATTCTCCTTTTTGTGATTTTAAAGATCTTGCCAATCACTCTGAAGAGCAGTCTTTGGATACCATTATGGGGTTCTAAACATGTTTGTTTTTAATCTTCCCAAATTCCAACAAGAAATTAATTATTGACAGTCTCAGTACTGAAGAGTGAGTAGGTGTCCTACTGCACCCCTTAAGGGGGGACACCAGGCCTAGCAGATGGAGCTGGGGCCATCTAGCCTCATGGCCACCACTCTCTTTAAGGTCAGGGCCCTTGCCTCAGGGCTGGGGGCTGATCCCACCTCATGGAGGTGCCTGTTCATAAGCTGACAGCTGCACAGACCCAGCGCCATCCCACACCCACCCCTCCTGGTGGTGGCAGCACATCAGCAAAAGGAAAAGGTGGGCCCAGGAGGTTGGATGAAAAGCCAGGCAAGCCTCACTGAGGACCACATCCAAATTCTTCTGCTAGGCAAATATTAAAGGCCACCTAGCAAGATCTTTTTTAAATTAACATGAATTGAGTATAATATTCTCATTATAATACTCTTTATTTTGTGAATACTCTGTAGCTTATTCAATGAGGGTACAGTTGATTGTTAAACTATTAGGGCCTTTCTGGACCCAGCATGTGGGTTGACAATGGTCCCTGAACCTGCTGAGCGCCAATGGAACTTGCTGACAGGCACTGAGGTTCTGCTGGCAGCTCTGTCTACCTCCCTGCTGAGCCGCACTGGAGGACTTCAGGCATGGGCCAGTCAGCAGGGGCAGCCCAGTGCCAAAGTGACAAAGAGGAACATGCCATTCACAAATAGAGACGCTCAGCTTCTAAAGGGCTATTCGAGATGGTAGCATAAACCAAGCACCAGTTCTATAAACTTCTTGTGATGAAAAAAACACCGTGTTATTTACACTCAGGCAGACAGGGCTGTCTTGGGAGGTGTATAACTGCCATAAAACTTCTCATGGTCTAACTTGCTTACTTACAAATTTATACATCCCAGCCCTGGCAGGAATCCTTATCTTTGCCCTTTGCTGTCAGGCTTATCACAGGTGAGGCCATTACTAACTCACTGATGCTTATTACACTGGTTCTGAAACCCACAGCTACCTAGAGATGGACACCCACCAAGCACTGTGTGTTCTAAATGCTTTCTGCTCTTAACTGTCTTATTTGCACGTTGGTGATGTAATAAAGACCCAGTCATGTTAGTTTCAACTTTCCTCCCCAAGATTTCAAATTTAAAATTGTGCCCCAAAATGGATACCCCTGCTTTGAAACAAACTTTTATCATCTGATCATGTTGTTTTGGTTGCCTGAGTATGTGAGGTGGGACACCTGGAAGGTACATACTCAACACAAGAAACAATGAAGTCACGCACTGGGACCTTGGACGGGATCCTGAGATGAAGGGGTGCGCCCTGACCCCAGTTGTGCTCCACTCTGTCCTGAAGCTGGCATGGTTGTATATAACAGGCAAGCCAGCCCCTTAACTGTGGACTTCTCCTAGGGCAGGGGCTATGAGGCCAGTTTCCCAGGGATGCTTTCCAGACACACCTAACATCTCAGCAGCTGGCAGGTACATCAGCCCCTGGTGTGGAGTGTGTCCTAAGCTGCAGTGCAGAGCCCAGGCACCAGTGGGGCAGTGCTGAGCACAAGGATGCTTGCTTACCCACCTCCCTGAGGGGTGCTGTGAAGGCCAAAGTGCTAAAGGAGGGGACACTAAAAGCAATGTGGGTGGGACAGGGAGCTCAGACACCCCCACCCTGAGCACCAGAGGGGATCCTTTTCTTCAGCATACAGGGAGCACGAAAGCACCTTTGTAGCTCTGTGTCTGTGTTGGGCTTTCACAGTGGAAGGGTCTAGCCTCAGACCCAGTGGTCAGACCACACATACAGGAACAGTAGTCAGGAAACCGAAGGTGAGGAGTGCATGTGAAAAGGCATGAGCCAGTCAGCTTCGTAGTCCAACAACAGAAACAGACCAGTGCCCAGTTCCTCAGCAATGTGGCTGCTGAGGTTCCGAAGAGTGTCTGCTCCTAAGGATGGTGGGGAGTAGCCCCTGTGCCCTGACCTGGAGACGTCAGGATCCCCCTTTCAGTAAATAACCCCAAATCTGTCAGAATGATCTCTTCACCTTCAATCTATCTGGCACACCTCCACTATTCACTGTTTAAAATGAAAATCTATTTATGGTCGGAATCTGTCCACACAGTTTTTGCGCCGCTGGAAGGAATTCTGTGGAAGGTAATAAGCAATAGTCTTTAAGTGTAACTAGGCCAGAGTGACTTGGCAGACAGGCCAGTCTACTTCACCCAGCCCACTAAACACACGTGTACACACACACATACACACACACACATTCACACACCCTCTCCGGACCCCACCCTTTACTAGTTTGGACCTGAGACCTGTATGAAGTGCTGGGCCCGGTGCTTGGGTTCCAGCTAAGAGGAGTATTATCCGTCTTCTTCCAGGGGTTGGGGTGCCAGGAAGCACCCTGGATGGTGCAGTCTGCATGCCCTGCTGTGCTTAACCTTCAGCAGTGACCTGTGGGCTTCTGGGGCTGGGCTGCACCACCAGGTCCCTCACGTTGGCTCATGAAAGCAGAGGCAGAACTAAGTAGCTACCAAATGGTTACAAGTTAGACACACAATGACCAGTTTCCATGAAATGTTTTTATTGATTTAGGAGGAGAAAGTGGTACATTCCATTCAATACTAGATTTGACTTTGATTACAATTTCTGTGCAAAGCTATTGATACATACACACTCAATAACTGCAGAAATGCTTACCTGGCAGTATTTCAAGTCACAGACTTTTTGAGCTTATTTAGCAGCAGTTAAAAGTGAACACATAAAGACACTATGGATCCAACATTCCCTACAAGTGCTCTGCACTGTAAAAAAATTCAGAGCAAAAGGCTCTTTCTATTAGAGCAGCTCAGAAGGGCACTACTCCCCTGCCCTTTAGAGGGAGGAGCAGGTTGCACACCCAGGTTTCATAAACTGAGGCTTCAACAGCATTTCAGGGTGAGGCTCCAGGTCCTATTGACTCATTCAGAAGTCCCTGGGGTTAGGCCCTCAGTGGTCACTGGGGTGTGCCTTGGCCTCAGTTCCAGGCCAGGAGGGTCACATACGTAACCGCACAAGATGAGCTTCCAGCCTGACCAGCCTATGAGCCCTGACATGTGTAGAGACCTGTGACCCTAGTCCCATGGGGAGACCTTGTCAGGGTAGCTGGAGCAGAGCTGACAGGACCTCTTGGCAGGGATGTTGGTCAACTGCATCAGGGGAACCTGAATTCCAGTGTTCTTCCAAGTAACACTAAGCTACTAAAAATACCACTTCGTGACACAAACAACGCTGTACTTTGACAGACAAAACAAAAACATAAGGACAAAGATGTCCTCAGAAAGACAGCACTCGCTGGTTGTGCTCTGAAAAGCACTTTGTGAGCTGTGTGTGGGGCCCAAGGAGCTCTGTGGAGCAGGTCCACCTGTCCCGGTCCCTGTAGTGCACCTGGGATAGAAACCCCGAGCTGACCCAGTTTCCCCCAATGGCACAGCTTAGCACCCCCAGTGTCCTCCATACTTCGAGCATCAACAGTGGAGGAGCGTGCTGTTAAGTTCTCTTCCGTCCCTAAGATCAGGTGGTGAGGACCCTGTAAGTAGTACAAACTGAGGCACAGGTGCGAGGGTCACCATCCCCCAACAGCTAGCATTGATGCAGACCACGGCTCCTCTGGGTGGGAGAGCCAGGTACCCCACAGGTACCTGGCTGGAGCTTCGTGGCTCCGGCAGGAGCTGGGCCCACAGATCCTGGCCCCACATCCTGGTGTGTGGCCTCAGGCTGGGTGGGGATCCGGATCAGCACTGCTGGGTGCTGAGGGCTTGGGCACTGGTGCCCTGGAGCGCAGACTGCGTGCCACACACAGTCACAAAGCAGTGAGCCTGCTGAGAAAACACTGGTACCAGCCTCAGACGTGGCCAGTGCTGTCCGAAGGCTTCTGGGCACAGACTAACTCCGGGAGGGCAAGGACTGCTGAGATGGGAGGAACGTTCCAGTGCCTAGTCTCTCTCACACACACACAACTACGCACTTGACACCAGGGCACACACCTACACATCTGCACACAGAAATCACCAAGTCAAGCTATCAGCATGTGGAGCAGCTCAGGTTGCTAACCTGACCTGGGGCCGCGGCTATTTTACTAACATGTACCACAAAGCTGTGGAAAGTATCACACCTGCATACTAATGTCAATGATATCAGCAGAATGAAAGAATATTATACTAAAGTTTTTAAGCTAAAAAAATGTTTTTTAAGTGTATGGGCAAAATTTCATTGACTGCTACTTTTCTGAAACTCTTTGTCTCATTTTACTTTTTAAGGCACATTTGTTCTTTATTGTGGATCAAAGTCTGTGTTGGTCTTTTATGCATCCTTGCCAGGCAGCGTCAAGGTTGGCAGTGGGCTTAGCAAACGCTGTGGTGGGCAGGGTGACATCCACTCAGCTGAGGCCTCCACCAGCCCCGCTGTCCTGGGCCCAGCACCCTCCTGGCAGCACCAGTGTGGCCTATTCCCTCCCTCTGTGCTTTGGGCTATGCCCCAGGTGCCTCCGCTGACCTTTTCACTGCCTCCAGAGGCTCCTTCCCTTCCTGTGCATGGCAGGGAGTCCCAAGGCCCTGCTATAGCCCACGCCTGGCCTGCCCCCTACCCGACACTGCCAACTTGGAAGGGGCAGGAAGAGGTCAAACAGGGAGCAAAAACTGCTTTAACGTTTCTACAGAAGGCAGCTCAGTATCTACTAATTCACACCCTACAAATAAAAAGTGCTTTTTGCACCCCAAGAGAAAGGTGCCATGTGGTGCCAGTGTCCCTGTTAAGTGAGCTCCACACACAAGCTTTCCACTCACGACTGACCGGATGCTCCGCACAAGGTCTGTGAAGTCAGCGTCTGTGTCTTCACCTCCAGGAGAGCTGGACATATCCTCTCTCTGGTCACGTGGGGGCTGGCCAGAACACTTCACACAGCTGTCACAGCTCCACCAAGGTTCTTTTTGCCACCCACTGGCTTGTATCTTTTTACCCCAAGTAGCATTTGAGGTAGACACACTAAAGCACTGTGCTTTAAAAATGTACTTGGCATTAAAATAGTCTAATGTGTCATGCCAGAAAATATCTACCCTGGAATCACGGATATCAATAATACCTTTAGGTATTAGGGCCCTTAATTCCAAAAAGTAGGCACGGCTGAGCCCATGCCTGGTGTTACTGGGGACCAGTGGACATGAGCCGTGCCTAGGTGCAGGACTCCAGCCTGGGAGGTGGAGCATGGGGTGCTGAGGGCCCCACAGGGCTGTGGCCAAGACATTCACCAAGGCCTGGTGATGGGGACAAGTGTCCACATGTCTGCTTTCAGATAATACCAATCTGCTGAGGATCTCATGGCCAAGGAGACACTTTTTATGCATCTGATGCCAATTCCCTAACTGAAGTCATCAACCATGTAGACCATGCTCCCCAGGGATCGCTCTCAAGCCTTGACAAATAGGTTAGCTTGTATAGAATCCTTAAACACAGTACTTTCTAAGGAATGAGCAAATAATGTAGACAAATGGACATATTACAATTTGAGCTGTAGATTTAACATTATTTCTAGTAATATTTTTCTTTTTTTTTTTTGCAGTTTTGGCTGGGGCTGGGTTTGAACCCGCCATCTCCGGCATACGGGGCAGGCTCCCTACTCCTTTGAGCCACAGGCGCTGCCCTCTAGTAATATTTTTCTATGTTGCTATTAATTTCTGTATTTTCTAGAAATTAATCCCTTTTAGAGAAAATGACCTCAGAAGGAAAGAATTCACTTATTGATATTTGCCAGGTCCTGAGCTGAACATTAACACGTGAGAGTTCTACCTAGAGAGAATATGGCCCCCCAAACCAGTGTCTTGTGTCTGCTCTCCTCTCCAGCACACGCTGGGCTCCTGGGCATGGGGACCTTCCATCAGGCCAGGCCAGGCTGATTGGAAGCTGCAAGTTCTTTCCTCTCCGTGAACTTCTTCAAGACAATCCAGCTACCAATAAGGTCATTTCTAGTAACATGTCATCTGCTAAACACACTCCATCTGTACTCCTAATTTCTGTCCTAGGAAAAGTTGTAGTTTGGGGGAGATGGAAGAGCCGCCTTGAAGATTCAGAGGGCTCTGTGTATGAGGGAGGGGACGTGTCAGGCATCGGAGTACCTAATCACCACCCACAAAGTCAGTGCTTACCTGGTCCCTCAAAGGGCAGGAGTTTGGATGGAATGGGGTCCTTGGCGCTCAGCGGGATCAAGTAGAGATCCTTGACATGCCTGTTGTTATTAGCTACAACACCAAAGCGGCCACGACTGCTAAAATAGGAGTAAAGGGAGATGTAGGCGACCTCCTCCTCCTCCGTGGCGGGGTGAAAGCGGATCAGGCACAGCTCCTGCAATACAAGCACCGGAGGGTGACCCAGGCTCGAGATAAGACTGCCACTCCCAACCCACACCCAGACCTCAGAGGGGCAGTCTGAAGTGGGCTTTGACTGACTTTGACTTTATTATTAAAGTGGGAAAGAAAATACAGGCTCAAGCCTCAGAACAATTCAGATCCTGGTTTCAGCAGGAAACCCTTTAAAATCCCTGGGCTCACAGTGCAGTGCCATACTTTCTCACTTTGGTAGAGAAAGAGCTCACAAGAAGTGCACACTTGGCAGGGCTGGGACAGAGCAGCTCTCCCTGCACACATGTCACTGAAGTCACTGAAGTCATGGAGACAGTTAAACTAGATGAAGGGTCTGGGAACCTGATGAAAACTACAGATCCTCCTTGAGGAAAACTCATCAACATACACACAGCTGTAGCTAAATGTTAGGACACCCCACAAAACCAAAGCCCATTCACAGGCCCAGGCTGAGTGCCCTTCGCCTGTTCCTTCAATCACAATGAAACAAGGGAAAAAAGTCCATGAACTTCTTCTGAAATCTAACTGCATGTAAATTATTATAATAAAATCTGAAACAAATTGCTATCACTGGATTATTCAAATATATCCTCATATATAAACCTTAAAGTAATTGAGACCGAGTCTCCCCATTGCCCAGGTGGAGAGCAAGGACATCATTCCAGCTCATTGCAACCTCTAACTCCTGGCCTAGACTTAATTTTTAACATTCACTTGGAAGGCTAACATTTCACGTATTAACCCATCAAAATGAGAAGTTAAATAAAAGTGTATTTAAATTAGACACTATCTTCCCCTGTTGCAGACAGTTTATACCAGAAGCAGATACCTTGGACACGGAAGACTTGAGTTTGCCAACATAGTCCCAAACCGTCTTTGGTGCGATCCTCCCACCAATGTGAATTGTATCAGGCAGATCCTAAACAGAAAAGTGCTTTAAGTAAGTAACTGGTGAAATTTATATTACTCAGAAACAGATTAATGTAGTAATTTCAAGGCACCAAAGTACTCAATATTTAAGAACACCACAATTATTCCAAAGAAAATGCTAAAAAGTGCATTAATGTTGACTGGTTAACTGCCATCCAGGATTATGAGTTATGAAAGTCAAGGGTGGTGTGATACCTTCTGCCAGACAAGGTGATATTCAGAAGCCACCACCCAAATTTCCACGGTACCTTTTACGTACACACATGGTATATGTAATGGACGACTCCTCCCATGACGCTAATTGAAAAATCAAAGACCTGCCGTGGGGTTATCATGCCATCCCCCCGAGACAGGCCATGCTAGTGGCCAGGCGCACACGTCTGACAGACACCTGCTGACTTGTCTCTGCTCCCCCTTTACTGGTACCTTTGTACTCAGGGTCAGGGGTACACAGTTATCAGGTGTGCAGCTCTCGTGTAGAAACTCCTATGAAAGACAGACACAAAGACACAAACTTTCTTGGTTCTAACCTCACTGAGATAATCAAAACACCCAGAGACAGGATACGCCTTAGTGACAAATTTCGCTACACTCTGCATGTTAATAAATCCTTTCCAAATGGTGCTGAGTCGAGACAAAAAGAGGGTTGTGTCTCCTTCAGGAGGGGACCGTGACTCTGAGATGCTGTAAAACAAAACCATAAAGAAAAAACAACACCACGTAAATCTCTCTCTTTGTATAATGAGGATTTCAAAGTATGAAGACTTCACATTCAAAAGCAAAACTGAATTCCTGCAAGTTTTGGTAGCTTATTTTTGCTAATTAACTTTTACCATAATGATACATTTTGGTTAAAGAAAACAAAACCAAACAGGCAACAGAACTGGATGCCCATAAATTTGGATTTCTGTTTTCAAGACCTATACTTGCAAAATAATAATGAGGCATCCTAAAACTGGACCTTGTTAAAGTACGAAAAAGTTACATTTCTAGGTATATTTTAGAGTTAAACTACTTAGTCTTCTATTTATCTAAAAGATAAAACATTTGCCCTTTCATACCACCCCTGAAGTACACACCTGATACTTGGTGAAGGTGGAACTGATAAGTATCTTGGGTCAGGGGACGAGGATGGCTTGGCCAGGATGGACTTGGGCACCATCATGGCGGTCACAGCAGGCTTTGGAACATCCTGTCTGGTTTCCGCCATGTGGGTGCTGTCTGGACGGCATGCTGCGGAGGCTAGGCCTGTGCATGAACTGCTTGGGGCAGTCCTGGGGTCCCGGCCGGACATAGTGACGGTGGTGACCACCCCACTCCCACAGGAGGCTGGGCAGGGCGAGAGGTCTTCTAGCAGGGAAGGCTCAGAATGGCTGTCTCCTGGAGGCCCAGGGAAATACTGTCTCCCCATATCTGGACGAGAAGCACCTTCCAGGTCTGGCTCAGAAGCATCTTCGGGCAGAGTTTCTGGTATCACTTCATCAGCTGATGTGGGAACTGCATCAGATGGAGAGCTATCATACTTGGGTTTTAAGTCTTCTTTTTTAGTTGAAACTGACAGCTTTTGTTTTTTTGGTGCTGGCTCATCTTCTGATGATGGAACCTGACCTGAAGAGCATGAGGAGAGACTTCAGGAGAAACCTGACACATTCAGGACCACACTCTGCTCACAGTAAGAATCAAAAATCAGCCGGGTTTGGTGGCTCACGCCTATGATCCCAGTCCTCTGAGAGGCAGAGGCAGTGGATTGCTTGAGCTCAGGATGTCGAGACCAGCCTAAGCAAGAGTGAGAGCCCATGTCTACTAAAAATAGAAAAACTACCTGGGCGTTGTGGCAGGTGCCTGTAGTCCCAGCCACTGAGGAGGCTGAGGCAAGAAGAATGCTCAAGCCCAGGAGTTTGAGGCTGCTGTGAGCTATGACACCATGGCACTCTACCCAGGGTGACAGAGTGAGACTCCGTCTCAAGGGAAAAAAAAAAAAAAAAGCAACAGCAATGCTATAAAGATGGAGTAATTTTATGGAATCCAGGAAATTATTCTGACTTTATCTGCTCAAACTTAGTCAAGTATAATTGCTTTGAGAAGAATTAGTGATTTTAAATTTATTCTCATCTCCAAAGTTCCATCCCCCAAACTGTGCTCACCTGTACAAATTTTACAGTTCAGATCAAAGAGATGTGCCCGGTGCTGACTTGTCGTGTCTTTCAACATACTGCTGAAGACATCAAGAAGGGGAGCGGTGCTCTTCTCAGGGACAGCCCGCACAGACTCCTGCTGCTCCTGGAAGGGAAAGCACAAAACAAGGCTGTCAGTTCTTTCCCAAATCCATCTCCAAATATCAACAGCACACATGAAAAAAAAGTCTCATGTCATTAAGAACCACTGGGAAGAAAAGGGGTCACTGAGTTAGCAGGGGCCTGCAACCCCAGCTCCTCGGGAGGCTGAGGCAGGAGTAGCGTTTGAGCCCAAGAACTCAAGGCCACAGTGAGCTATGATGACACCACTGCCCTCCAGCCTGGGCCACAGAGTGAGACCTTGTCTCCTTATTAAAAACAAACAAACAAAAACACTAAATACAAGTACCTGAGAAATAATACAATTATATGTAGTTGGTATAGGCTCAGTGTCTTCCCAATTTAAGACACCTAAAAATACTTGGAATGGACTGATTTACTCTATCCTTTGTTAATACAGAAAACCCCAAATGCTCACATCTGAATCTGACACTGGCGGAGAATCTTCCATATCAGGAACAGGCTCCTGTCTGACAGCTGTCTTCTTGCTCTCGTTGTGTAGTTTAGTTCTGGACTCCATTACCTACAAGGAAGCAGATACAATCAGAGCCTTAAGCCTTGTTTTCCAGCAGGAAAGCATCACTCACTCAGCCAAGTGTGCATCTGGGAAGCCCAGTGTCCAGCCCTCAGCGACACCTTCATTGGCACTCACAGATCTCGCTGGTCTCTCCTTCCACGTGGAAAGCTCTTTAGATACAAGCTCTTCTGGCTTCATTCTTACAAGTTTTGCCAAAGAGATTTCTTCACGCAGAACACGATGAAAGAGTCCCTGTAAACAAACATCTTTCACTCATTTGTTCAAAAAATATTTGAGTCTTTGCTGCTTTGGAAAGAATGTGGAAGCAGCACAGCAACAGCACAGAAGTCCTGCCCAGAGGGTCGAGGGCCACATGATAGCAACCTGAGTGCTCAACTGCCCGCAGCTCCATGCCAGGGACATGACCTCATCCAGAACTCCACCCCACCCCCCATAGCCTGTGGGGTGTGCACCAGACTGGGGACTCAGAAAGTGAGTTAAAGTCAAACAACTCATCTCCAGGCCTATGCCATACCAATTCCGCCAAAACCCTTCACATCTCCACTGGAAAAACAAAACCACAACCACAGGACAAAAGGTACCTGGAATAAAGGCAAGAAGAAAGCATTTCTGCCAGGGAGTTAACAAAATGCAGAATATCTGAATATGCAATTCTCAAAGGCCAACAGGGAGAACTAAGGGAGAGGCCTCGCCAGGCAGGCAGCTCATCGTCAGCCTCCACTTTTGCCTTGATCACATGACAGCAGATCACCCAGTCACCACGAGGCCCCAGCCACCCCTGCTGAGTGTGAGCGGCACCTGTGTGAAAAGTAAGATCTGCAGGTGTCCTACTCATTACCCTGAAGAGGACACCGCTTCAGGCTTGCTTAGCTGACAATGGGGAGAAAGTGAGGCAGAAAAGGTTGTCTGAAGCCAGAATACAGACACACCCATACAGTGGGATAAAGAATTCAAACTTTATTTTGGAGCCAGTGAAGGGCTTGTAATTTTACAGTATTTAGACTAATCTGGTGAAATAAAACACAGACTCCAGGGGGAGCCAGAGAGGCCCACACCAGGACTCCAGCCAGGATAGGAAGGGCCCCTGATCCACACTGCAACACCCAGGGCTAGAAAGCCGCACAGGGAGACTTTCTGCTTTCACAGAAAGGACACCAATATTCCAAAATGCTGTTTGGTTTGTTACTGTGAAATTCAGCTTACAGAACCTGCACAGCAAGAGTACTCCTGTTGGAAATACACCAATGACCGTGATCACACACACACACCTGATTTTTAGGGTCCTTGAGGTTGAACATGATGCTGCGGTATTTACTCTTGTAGCGATTATCTGTAACTTGGAACAAATTAAACATCTCCTTCTCAATATGGAGGGCAATTTTTCCTACTTCATTTTCTGTCATAATTAAGTCATCGCTGTCATTGACTCTAAACAGAATAAAAAGGAACTACATAAACCACTTGTACAGGTAACATTTTCAAACAGTGGGGCGCTCTTGAAGCGGCTCCACTACAAATGGGAGATCTTCCACTATAAGAGAAAAAAAATCAAGCAGGGCAGCCCACCTTTTCCACAAAATCTCCTTCAAGGAGCGTCTTATGTTTTGCCGAATTTGTGAGTTTGGCTGTGACGGGGCAGGGCTTGTGGCCCCAAGGCGCCCTGGGACTGCAGATGCCATGGGAACAGAGGTGGCTGCTGGCTTCCTTATGGCTCCAACCAAAGCAGCAGAACTAGGCAACTTTTTGGAAGCAGCTGTCATAGGAATAGGCGTTGGTCCTGCCTGTTTGGCAGCAGAAGCAACACCTGACTGGGTGGCTGAGAGCCACGGCCTCTTGGGAATGGTACCCTTGAAGCCCGAGGGTGACTTTTTAATGGTTGGTTTGGCTGCTGCCAAGTTAGTGAAAGGAGGAGACTTCTTCGGGATAAGACTTCTAAGCGAAGGTTGTTTGCCCACCGCAGAGCCTAGAGGGGCCGTTTTCTTTGAGGTTGCAACAGCTGCCGCCGCCACCGCCGCCGCTGCCACTACCTTCTCCTCGGATCTCCTGTCTTCCTTCATGGCTGCAAAGAGAAGGTAGGCTTAGTGAGGGAGCGCAGGGTGTGCCCTATTTGGCCTGCCCTTAAACTTTCACACACACATCAGGCATAATGGAATGAGATAAATCTGGAGGAAAAAAAAGTTTAAATCTTAAAATTTCAGAAAAGGAGTCTAGGACTGCCAACAGCATTTATGACAGGGACTATGCTTTACTTCAAAAAGAAAAATGCTTTATTATACTCTTACCTCTTTTACTACAACTGATGAACCCTAATTGTCAAAGGCTTGATTTCATCAACAGCTAAGCTTTAAAATTGAAGGACCATTGCACATAATCAAGAAAAGGCAGATTTTGAATAGCACTTTCATTATTAATCCACATGCAATTTATTAACCAAGGTTTCCAAATCTTTTCAGGAAGGGTAGTTAAGTTCACTTCATATGCACACTGAACCCTTTGCAGTGCTTGGAGGCAGCAATGTGCTGGCTGTCTGGGTGTGGGGTATCACATCTGAACTTCTAGATGAGTCAGGTGGAGACCATGCCATAATAAAAGAATGGAAAGATGATGGAAATTCTGTTTGCATACCAAGTTAGATGCTGAGAGTACAGTGATAACTGTTACACAATATTGTTATATAGATGTTCCCATTCACACCCCTCAAGTTGTAATTCAGTAACATGGAGAGATAATAAATTAGTGCTTTTAATCCCAAGATTGTAGTAAAAAGCTCAAACAAAAACTGAAACTTAGCTTGCCAAAAACCTTTATGTGCCAGTAAATAACTGATCACATTATAACCCCTATACCATGAGAACCCGAAGATTAGCACCTCAGCCCCTTGGTCAGGGAACAGGGGTTTGATGTTGGGGGATCACTTGTCTTGGCCACTGAAGAATGTGACAGGAAGCCAGGCAGTGGGACAAAGGAGTGAAATTCTTGCAGCAGGGGGGCCCAGGCCTGTGGCTGTCTCCACCTGTGTGGGGATGTGCAGGCACAGGGAGGTACCTGGGCAAGAGAGTCCACAAGACACCAAATAAGACACCTCCCTGGGCAATTGACTTCCCGGCCATCCATGTAGCAGCCAGACCCCAGAACACCCCACATACATATGAAGGACATAACAGTTCCTTCAGTGATCCCTCCAGTTTTGCCCAGGGGTTAAAGATAAATTGGCAGTGCCCCTTTACCACTATTCCTGTTAACTGCTTCTAACAAATGAAAGTGGTATGAAGGCTAGGGGCAAGCCAAGACAGCCCTGGCCACACTGGCAGAAGGCCGCCAGCCCTTCCTATAGCCACACAAAGTATCTAAGAGCCTGGGGGCTGCAAGTTCTACTTTGCAGGATAAATAAAATCCTTAAGTTTTACAAAATTTACAGCAGCACTTTGTGGACCCAAAGCTCTGGGCACTATCAGTGTTATCAGACATCGACTCCAACTTTATAAAGTTTCCATGTATTCTCTGACAATTATTTAGTAATTTCCACCTTAGGACCCCTGCTTACTCCTTGCCAAAGGTGGTTTGTTCACAGCTCCTCTGAGCTGGCATTCGTAGGCCCCATGGCCACACTCACCAAAAGCTACATCCCCCAAAGCATTATCCCTCTGGGACTTGGCCTTGTAAATAGAGTTGCCATAAAGCAACAGCAGTGCCTGAAGAAAGAGGAAACAGGAGCCAAGGACACGACTTCACCTCACTGTCCAGGAAACTCTGCATCTCCAGTTCTACATGTCTCTTCATCAGATCAAGCCCACACACCTAGAGTCATGGTATCTTAGCATTTTTAGATTTATTTTTGACAACTCAGATTCAGCTAACAAGGTCTACAAGGGGTTAGGTTGAAAAAAATCAGCAGAAGCCACTTTCCTTAGTGCAGGAAGTGGGGGGGAGGGGCAGGAGATAAATTTTGAAAGTATAGCAAGGAGAAAGTGCTAGAAGACAATGTAAAAGGGCTGTTGACATTGGGCTGGAAACCACTGTCTGGTAGTCACTGAAAGAACGGAACTGTCATGACAAAAACTGACACCTAAAACCAGTTCAGTCCCTACAACTAAAAACTTCACCAAGAGTATTTTATATTTTAGTATTACATGCTTAAATAATTCTAAAAAGCTGGTCTAAGGTGTTTCCAGAAACCTCAATAAAACTCCTTGAACATAACACACAGGACATTTGTGACTTGCCCTGAAATAGATCTTTATGACAACTAACACTTACCTTGCTTCAGGTTACAAGTATGTGTTAACTCCAAGAATCATGACTCCATTTCTCCAAATCAAAAGCTTTAGAACAAGATGCCCATGTTTAGGACCAATACTTTTACTGGTGTAATTTCCCCCCCTTTGAGGGGAAACCTCCTTCAAGAGATTTTTAGGACATTCCTAATACATGTGATTACTATCGCCCGTTACCAAAGAGAGTAATAGTAAATGCATGTCATCTACTTAAAAGGCAGGGGATGGCTTTCCTATAACTACTAAAATTTGCAATTTTTGAGATTTACTGTTTCTGACTTTTTAAAGTCAACTTTTGTTATCCCTAACCTGTATTTAAAAGCGTATAAATCACTTTGGTAGGCAGAGACAGCAGGTTGAACTGGGACTAGCCTGACCAAATGGAAGAATTTAGCCAGCAGGGCATGGTTGGGCATCCCTATAGTCCCAATCCTTGGAAGGCGGAGATGGGATTGCTTGAGCCCAAGATTTCAAGGTTTCAGTGAGTTATGACACCATTGTACTCCAGCCTGGCGAACAGGGCAAGGACCTGTCTCTAAAAAAAAATACTAATCCCCCTTCCCTCAGAGTACATGAACAGGTATAATTAAGTAAGTAAATCACTGGTAAAATGTCCTAAAACTGGTAGAATCCCAACAGAGTTGCCTCCCATTCACCTGTTGTCTGGTAACACAAATCAGGCCCCTTCAATTCTGAAGGGCAATGTTCAAAGCTGCGTAAGTTCTTTCTAGCAGGTGCTCTGGGGGCTGCTGGTCTCGAACTTGGGTTGTTTGCTGAAATGGCAGTGACTATGAGCAGCTCATTTGCTGGAGTAGTGCTACATCCGAAATCTGCATATTCTTCACCCAAATCCTCTTTTAACTGTATTATGTTATGTGTAAGTTTACAGAAAGGTAAGGGATAACTCTCAGTAACCGCTCAGGAAAAAAACTGTTGTAGAGAACCAGCATTCAGCCTATGCGCTGCCCCACACGGTGCTGTCTGGCTGCCCCAAGCCAGAGTGGTCTCATTAGAACAGAGCTGCCTGTCCAGGGCAGGGTCTCCTCGTTTGAGGGGAGGTACAGAGCTACCTGCACCTGGGTGGCTACAGGAGCAGCTGCCCAGTAAGCCAGGCCACTGCCCCAAACAGAATCGCCGCTGCTGCTGTCTGGGGTCTGGTCGTGCACAGGATCAGCAGTGCTAATTGGCTTGTCCCCGAAGCAGACACTAGGCGTCTTGTCACGCAGGAAAGCTGGCTGTGGTGCTACTTGATGGCCACTGGGCGGCACTAGCGGGTCTCAAGGGAACAGCAGGAAACCGAGGACTGAGGGCGCTAGCTAATGACTTTTTGGGAAAACGGCCAGTACAACTGCCAGGTGAAATTGCAGCTAGAAGGGGATTAAAACATGGGCAAGAGACGACGTCTGCCCAGCCCCACCCCACAGGTGCCCTAATGACCAACCACCCTTGCTGTACAGCTCCTCACAGAACCACGCTGGCCAAGAATCACGGTCCTATCTTTTACCTGTTTCTTTGGCCCTGTCGACCTGCCCATCAAACTGGGTGCCCCGAATCATCAGCTGCAGCTAGCGCTCAGGGCCCTGTGGGGACATGGCGGGGGAACTGGAAGCAAGCTCGGCCCTAGGGCATCAGCTCTACTTTTCCGTAAGTTCCAAGTTCAACTGTTTCTTCACTGACATCTTTCCCAGTGTGAAGCAGTAAGGTGACAGTGGTAAGGGAAATACTCTCCCGCTCCTTGCAACATGCTTTAGTAATTCCAAATGACTCATCACTTAACAAGTCAGTAAGCTACTGATTTGGTTTCATATTGGATAAAATATGGGTAATCCCCCCAAAACAAGACATTATCAGTGTTCCTCTGAGTGGGTGATCATTACAACTAGAGCATATCTGTGGAGATCCACAGCTGAACTGTCATGTTTTGGGACAAAGCTTTCCCTAGGTTAACTTTTTATGCCCAGTATTTGAGTTAATCCACCTTAATGAAGTGGTGTATAACTCTCAAAAAGCATATCAAAATAAAACCTGATTTACGCTGGGTTGGTAATACACATTTATCTTCAAAGTGCGTGGCCAGAATGACATGTGACAAGGGCCACGCTGGGGGCCATGTGCTCAGCTGTGCAGTGGTGCGTGCCTGGTGCCTGAACCCAGAACTGGTTCCCAAGACTTGTTCGGAAGGAAGCTGAGCTGCTGCTTTTTGAAGCTCTCCCAAACCAGTAACAGGAACTCTGAGTCCATTAATAAGGTTAAATCTTAACCAACACCATCTGTGCCTACACTGCTTCCTACTTAAACCAGCACAGCAGGGGGGGTTAAAACAGCCCATACCCTCCCACAGGCCCCCCACCCTGTGGGCCCCCACCGTGCAGAGTGCAGCGCGGAGTGCGCAGCAGTTACCTCGTGTTCTTCTTGTCCAAGTCCTCCAGGCTCTCAGCAATGAAAGTTGCCCCAACCTCCATTTATGTAAATGAGCAAAAGTTCTCATCAATCTTCTAAGTTTACTTCTCTAATTTTTAGAAGCTAAGACTATCACTATGTGCATGTTGATGTGTAACAAAGAAAAAAAAACAAAAATGTTAAGTATTTTACAACTTCGTGCAAATATACCTGAAACTTGTGTACCATATTGGAAGACTCAGCTGGTATCTTCAGAGGTGACCTTTGTGCTCTATGACAGGATAATGCCATCAAAGGGACTTTCCTGGAGCATTAATCTTTAAAGAGGATAAACTCACAGCTACAAAGGGTTATATGAAGGTCACTTCAGAGGTGGTGAATTCAGCAGGACCAATCCTGCTGGAAACTCCTATCCCTCTCACACCACCCCGCCAAGGTGGTCAAAGCCCAAGAAAGAGGGGGCAGTTGAGGAACAGACAGCAGGATGCCACAGGACAGTGCCGAGGAAACTCCAACTGCAGGTTCAAGTTTATAGAGATGCAAAACTTTTCCACAGTTTAATTTTCTGAACAGTAGGCTCCTTTTAAAAGTTTATAAGAACACTTTAAAATACCAAAGAATGTCATTATTGACAACCAAGAAAATTCCAGGTACACGAGTAGTAACATTAAAAAACAGCTTTCAAGCTAAATCTTTTCTCAGTACAAATTTTCATCTTTTCTCTAATTGGGAGGAGACTGGTTTAGATGGTACAAAGTCTGGTTACTCCCGACCTCATTTTATTGCCACTGACAGCTCTGGGCAGGTGAGTTGACTCACAGAACTGTTGAAACACACTCCTCCCCCAACAAACCCTCTTTAGGTTCTAGAACCCTCCCGTATTTATTACAGGAAAACTGCTCCTCTTTAGGATTTCAGTGAAAGTGCTTCTGGAGCCCATGCCACGAGTTATCCTTGTGAACATCTGTGTTCTCCTCCATCCATTTCGCCACCTCTGTGGCAGGCACACATGAGCGGGGCGGGCTTCTACCTGGGTGAGGCACTTTACAGGTCCTCTGGATCGGGGCTTACAGGTGGTACGGTTTTTCCACTTTAATTCCCGCAGCTAGATGAAATGACTGTAGAGATCTGTTTTTCTGGTCAAAATCGGTTCAGATCCCCAGTGTTTTAAGTCACTTAGTGAGCCATTTAGGGAGTCCAAAATACTAGGAATTACGCCTATAAATATAAATACCAGAATTCCATTTCAACATTCTAATAAACCAGGAACATTTTAGAAGAAACTGTATAGCCCACTTGATACCTTGACAATAATGGGAGGTTAACAGTGGAAATAAAGAGAAAAAAGTATGGAAAAGTAAGAATATAAAAACACCAAAGGAACATCATGATCTTGGGGAGAAATAAATGCCAACTGTTTCCATAAGCTAAAGAAATTGTACAGAAATCCTAAAAATCTTCTAAAACAAATCGGAGGAGTGTGAGGATGTGCAGGGTCTACCAATACCTATTGGTGGTAGCCCCCACCTTAATGCAGCAGCAGTTGTCCCTGCACAGCAAGGTCCTGCCTGCCGAACAGGAGCCCGTGGGAAGGAGTGGCAGCTGTGCAGCTACCACGCAGTCTTCTCGCAAGGCACGGGGAGTGGGGTGTGTGCCAATTCACAAGAAAATCCACTGGAGACCCAGTATACCCACCAGGAAAAGCCTGCTCTGCAGGCAGCCAGAAGGCAGAGCAAGGGTCCTTGGGGTTCAGAGTTCTGATGGGCTGTGTGCACGGTGTTCCCCGCAGCGCGCCCACTGGGGCTGCGGATGGAGGTGCAGAGATGTTGGGGAGAGGAAAGGACAGGGTAGCTGCATTCAGGGATGCCCTGCCCTTCTCCCAACTCCCCTGTGGAAAGATGACATTTCTGGGTTAACAGAAAATTGACCAGAAGTTACTAGCTCAAAAATGTGTCCCCTATTCATGCCGTGTATAAAGTCTGAATAACCACTGATTTTAATCTTGAGATGTAGATGTGCTGGGAAGCTCAACCAGTCATTAATTTGTCCCAGATTCCTGTCCCAGAAGCACATCAGCTTTCATAAGGGACTGATAGGTCACGAAGGGAGGAGGCAGAAAGGTCAAACCAAAACCCCCAAGAGGCAATCAGCCTCCTCAGCCTCTAGGTTCCTCCCAGTTCCTCACACCTCTCTCAGCCCAGAGAGAGAGTTAAGAGGCAGCAGTTAATTCAGGGATCAGAGTCCACCGTTTTTCCACATCTTCCCCAATGTACAAGGTCTCCTAAAACTCCCACAAATGTGGAGTCTCAGGGGCAACTTCCCACCTCTTGTTGATACATATAGAAATGAATCAACCTGAAATGATCACCCAGGTACATGCACTGAGGTCATATCCCTCCCTCACCTTTCTTTCCCCGATGGTCATGTGCCCATAACATGAGTGAGGCCATAATGACTGAAGGTACTCTGCATGGTACCACAAACAGGGGGACTGACTTTAAGTACAGCAGAACCTCCATAGTGACCCCTGCCCTATACTGATCACTTCAAGTTGACCTAATTTTCATTGATTGAAGACATACCACATGTACGAACAGTACAGCAGGCCTAGCTCCTTATGCTGACCTCTTGGGTGGTCAATTTACAGAGTTCTACCATATACAGCTCTGTAAAAGTGTTGTTTTGTAGAAGTTTCATAATTTGATGAACATTTGGGATATTATTTGTTAGCATAAAATTCTCAGCTCAAACAGCCAGAAATGTGGTGAGATCCATTATAATAGGTCAACTGGTTAATTCAGTTTACTTGTGACTCCACTTCTTAGGTCTTGGGCTGTCTGCATTATCAAAACGAAGTTACATATGTTTTCAGCCACACCGGCTCTACCACCCCCTACAGGAGTGCCCTCCCCAGTCACTTGCTAACAGGCTCACTGAAGGCAAGTACACATAGCTCCCTGCTACAACTTTGGAAGTCAGGGCCTTTTAACCTTTTGGTGGTTTTTACAAAAGCACAAAAAATGTACTATAAACAGCATAAATAAAAACAGAACTAAAGAAAGCTTAAAAGAGTGTAAGATGTGTCCAAAGGATCTAGTTTAATCTCCAAACTTATCTTTGGAGTGCTGGGCTGAAAAACAGTTAACAAGAGGCAGATTCAAAGTGCATGACTAATCTAGGGTTTCAAAGATCTGAAATAGCTTCATTTTGTTAATTTGAAATTTGGTGCAGGATACGATCTTTAACAGTCTAAACATTTAAGAGGAGCGTCAGATACCAGCCTTTAGTGAGGACACTGCTCAAAGTGGCAGCACACTGCTCACTGGGATAGCAGGTTTACGAGGCAGCAGTTAACTGACTTTTACAAGCCGAATGTGTGTGTGGGTGTGCAGCTTGTGGACTGGGCATGAAAAACCCTAGTCAGAAGTAAATCCAACTCCTGAACATCATATCTAAATTGAAAATCAGATGCAGTACTAATTTGCAGATGATCCCCACAGCATTGAAAAAGAAGTGATGACTTTATGGCGTTGAAAACTGATCATGTGGTAAAAACTCCCAAGTTTATACAGAGCAATAAAAATAACTGATGTTTGGACAGTGATGAATTCTTAACGCTGGGCAGTGTCTCTATTCAATCAGACTTTGATGAAGATGATACACATACTTACCAGAGCCTGATAATAAAAACAGAGATTAAAAAACTAAATTGTCAAAGTGGGAACACTTGCCAATGAGGTTTGTATAGCTCTTGAAAACAGTGACAGAAGTTCCCACAGATTAGGGACAGACACATGGGTCAGGAGGCATCTTGGACATGGGCTTTGCTTCCAGCTCTGACGGTACAGCCAACATTTACGACCAGCATTAAAGCACAGCTGCAACTCCCAGTCCTGGACGGGCCCAGGGTATGGGATCCAGAAAGAGTGGGAGGGGTGCAGGAGGCCAGCCCCTAGGTGATACATACATTTACACAACAGTGATGGCGAGGGAGCAGCAGTCTTTTCTGGCTTCACTGCATTGTAATTGTGATCGCTCGCCCAGGATGGCGTGCTGCTTTCACAGGCTGCTTCCTTCCCAAGGGCTTCGTTTCTAGACGGGGCCATGAGCACCTTCTTCACTGTGTTTTCTTTTTTTTCTGGAGCTGGTCTCTTGTGCATAGCAGAGATTTTAAGGCCTGCCTGGATAATCAGTAAAATCCCAATCATTAAAAGGTTAACATGTACCTTTGCTTCATTTCTCTGAGCAATGAAGACCACAGTCCCATCTCTTCTTCAGGTCACTTTACCACCTTGCACCCATCCTGAGGTCAACCACTCCACCTGCCTAACAGCACTCTGGCCTCAGGTGTTCAACCCAGGGGCCCTCAGCACACCCTCACAATAGCTGGAATTTGGACTATTTGAGTGGTGGAAGGTCCCTGACACGGAATCACCTGTAATTTGGCTGATGCCCAAGGCTGCCAAGATGACAGATCAAGGAGCCCCTTGAGTGAGGCTGTGAGACCAAGTAGGCACAGGCATGGGGGAAAGACCCATGTATGAGATTGTGTCCACCACAGTGCGGTGCAGTGCTGTGCAAAGGCATTGAGTATGGACAGTCATTCCATACTCTCAACTGGAAACCTGGTGACTCAGGGTGGCCACAGGGTCTAGGGCAATCTCAGCCCTGACATCCTCTTCATGTTGCAACTGTTTCTTTGGCAGTTTTAGGATTCAAGATTACCAGCCCTAAAAGTTAAGTCATCTAAAAGCTAAATAAGCATTTGAAAATCATCAAACCATCCCCCTCAAACAGTGCTAACTTATGCATTGTCACAAATGTGACAGAAGCCTTGACATGGCCTTAATAACCACCTGAGCCCAAGGAAGGGCCTAAGACAAGTGTGTGGTCTCTAAACGTCCCCAGGCTCTTCCCAAGTCACAGGGAGTATAGAAACCAGATGGTCTTGAGAGCGAGGTCTTATATGGAGCACATGCTGTGCCCAGAACACATTCCTTCAACTACCCTGTGAATCACTTTCCACTTACAGGACTGCTGTGTCCTGAATCTTATGCCCTCCATGCAGTGGCCAGCTGCCTTCATATGCTTTGTTAATTTGTACCAATTAATCCCTCGGCTAATGGGTAGAGAAAGAAAATTGGTAGAAGGCCAGAAAAGGAAAATGCAGAAATAATACAATTTGCACTAGGTTAGAACAGGCCGTCTGCACTCTGCAAATAGACAAAAATGGGGACACGGTCAACTTACCTGAACACTACATTTTGGAAGATTGAACTTTTCTGCCTTGATCTTGATCTTTTCTTTAGGCTTTGGCTTTTGCTCTTTACCTGAACTTAGGAATTTCATAGTTGCTGCAGCATGTTTAAGGATGCAGTCATTACTGCAGTACACCGAGTCAGGCTGTGCCACACTGGAGCACCCAGGGCCGATGCACTTGGAGGCACCAGGGGCCTCTACAACCTGCAGGATAAAATAGGCACCTTCAAACAATGTATGGCCAGAACCTGGCAGTTAAGTCAAATTCAGTTAAGGAGAATTTACTTTGTTCATTCGTGCTCCATCAATCTGTGCTCTGTACGGATCTGTGCCCTTTCACAAGAATGCTCAAGAGACTGACCCCAAGGACTCCCAGCCCTGTGCTCTGAGACCATGATGGGATTTCACACACACAATTAGGTTCCCCAATAGAACATAGGTACAGGAATTTTGCAGCTATAAGGCCTCCAATGGGATAATTCTGAGTCAAGAGAGTCTGACGTGATTAGGTGGAAACCCTAGAAAGAGGGACTGGGACTTTCCTGAAGAGAAGACTCCATTGCTAGGCGGCGCCTGTGGCTCAAAGGAGTAGGGTGCCGGCCCCATATGCTAGAGGTGGAGGGTTCAAACCCAGCCCCGGCCGAAAACTGTGGGGAAAAAAAAAAAAAAAAAAGACGACTCCAATGCTGGTTTTGAGAGGACCATGCATGGGCAGAATGTGAGGGTACAACTGTCAAATAAAATACAGGACAATTCAGTTAAATTTCAGTTTCAGATAAGCAACAGACCAGTTTTTAGTATGAGCTATATGGGGCTTACTTACATACTGAGCCACATGAAGGCTTCTGGAAGGGACTTGTCCTCTAGCTGAGTCTCTGATGAGACCACAGCTCTGGCTTGAGTCATGCAAAGGGCTCAGCTAAGCAATGCCCAAAATTCTCTTGGAAACTAAGATCACAAACAGCGCTGTTTCAAGCTAAGTTTGTGGTCATGTGTTTGCAGTAGTAGGAAATAATACCACATGAACAGGACACTGGTGGCTTTTGTTTACAATCACTCAAGTATGTTTTGATGGTCACAACTAAAAACAAACATGTACCTCAAATGTACTTGAGCAAAACCTTTTGTCTCAAATCAAGTATTTAACATTATTGTTTTTCCTCCATAGAATCTAAATTTCACTTATAATAAAATTTAGACTTATGTCAAATATTTGGACAATAAAGACATAAAACTGATGATTTTCCCCATTAATTTACATATTCCTTAATTCTTAATGACTGAACTTCATCTTGACAGTTAATACAGCATTTCTACTTGGTCCCTCTTAATGTCTTCAGAGCACATTCATTTAAATGGTCCAGTCGTTACAGTGGCGCTTTGCAGCTGACACAGCACAAGAATGTTAAGGCAGAGATGTTTCTAGACACAGTGATCTAAAAGCTTCCTGTGCACCCAACAACCTTGAGGGCACAGGTGGCAGAGTATGGGCGGCCCAGGATCCAGGAAAGCCCAGTGTGTAGACGCTGAGCATCGCTCCTGGTGGGAAGTGGGATGGAAACAGAAAGCCTGAGACAGCTCCCCTAACAGAGTTCCTATGTGGGAAATGTGACAAAGAAGCACATGACCAGGTGGGAAGGAGGCACCAAGAAGCACAGCAGCTCAGAATGCACTGAGCTCATGCACTCAGGGGCCACCGGTGTGCAGAGGTGTGGTTAGCACCACACCAAAACCAACCTGTCAAAGTACAAAAACATGCAAGTACACTAAGAATATTTACAGAAAGACTAATTTTTAAAAAGTTAAGTCTAGCCAGGCGTTGTGGAGGGCGCCTGTAGTCCCAACTACTCGGGAGGCTGAGGCAAGAGAATTGCCTAAGCCCAGGAATTGGAGGTTGCTGTGAGCTGTGATGCCACAGCACTCTATCAAGGGCGATAAAGTGAGACTCTGTCTCTACAAAAAAAAAAAAAGTTAAGTCAGTAACAGTCCAGGAAGTAGTCAGAAGAGTGTGAATAGGGTACAGCCCCAGTGGAGACACAGTGCCAGCCCCAGAAGACCTCCCTACCCACAAGTCTGACACATGTAAGGGTGGCCCTCGACATCTGCCCTGGCCACAAATACTTACAGGTTGGAAGATCTTGAGCTTCTTTTTGCCACTTGGATTTGCAGCTTTCTCAATTCTACCCTTTATCCCTTGGTCTTCACTGGATTTTTGTTCTACTGTCCCTATACTTGTAATATCTGTGCCATCAGTATCTCCAGGTCTAAATTTAGTCTCTTGTTGATCTGTGGTTTCCGAATTAGGCTCATCTTGCACTTGAAGGATGGTACAGTTTGGACAGATATAATCTTCCCCATTCCTTTCCAAAAGCCTCCCTCGGGCCTCAGAAATGCCCACACAATCACCATGAAACCATTCCTCACACCGGTCACAGCAAATCATAAACCTGAAATTACAAAGTAATGGTGTCAAGAATGAGAAGTGAGAGCTAAAGATTATATGTCAATATATTAAGTCAAACTGATTTTAACATTCTATTATGGGAAAATGCAAATATACAGAAAAATTAAACAAGAACAAAGAACACCCAAGACCTCTCTCAACTTTATTAATGTTCAACCAGATTTGATTTGCATCATTCTTCTTTTGACTAGAGTCTCATACAAATGGACTACAGGCTTTCAAGGCATTTCACCCTGGATGCTTCAGTGTTATGTCTACAGAAAACCATGGCCACACCTTTACCCCACCACCCGGCAAACCGATGGCTCCCTCCTGCTACCCAAATGCCCACAGGGTTCAGCCATGCATGGTCAGCTCACAGCCCTCTGTTGAGCCTCCCGAGAACAGTGGGGGCTCTGACAGTCTCATTGCTGTCTGCACAGGAGACATTGGCAGCATGTGGCTTTCCGTGTCACCTCATGCTGCCACTCTGACTGCAAACAGCCACATGCGGCCAGTGGCTACCATAGTGGAGAGCCACTGGAGGCCCTGGGCAGTCCTTATCCAGTACTTGCGTTTCCTTATTGATGACTTGTTAATCTTCTTCAGTTTACTCACTCACCCAGCCCGGGGAAAACTGTCTATTTTCACCCTTGGATGTCTCTGAAAGCTCAGGTACCTGTAGGACCTACCTGTTATTATGTGGCTGGCGGCAGATGCAATACAGGGCGTTGGGGTCGTACACCTCACACTCAGGCTTAGGCTTGCTCGAGTCCCCGGGTTCTTCATCTTCAACCCCCTGAGCCACTTTCCCCTCTGCCTCACCCTCTCCGTCATCATTCCCTGCCTGGGACGCAGCCCCCTGCGCATCCTCAGCCTCCTGCTTACTGGGCACTAAGCTCTCCACAGCACCGCCCGCCTCTACGTCCACTGTTTCTGTGGGGTCCTCCTCCCGTCGCTTCTTCCGCAGGCGGTTCTGGATGCCTTTGGGGGGCCGCTCGGCAGGCTCCTGTTCTCGCTTTCTTCTAAGGCGATTCTGAAGCTCTTTCAAGGTCAGGCCATCACTGTCACTGTCAGATGTGGCATCATCATCATCACCTCCTTTGGCTTTTTCAGAAGAGACTGGTCGTTCCTTCACACGTGCAGAGCCAGACTTGGGACCACTTCTAATGTCCGAAGTGCTTTCAACGCTCCCTTCCGAGGCAGTTTCCGCATCCGTGACTGGACAAGATGTTGGCTCGCTGGAATCCTCGAGGGGGACGGGTGCATTCCTCCGCCCACGGCGCCGCACGGTGGTAAGGAACTCCTCCACCCGCTCTGTGCGCTTGGGCTGCCTGCCACTGCGCCGCAGGGAGAGGCTGTGCTGCTGCTGCTGCTGCTGCTCCCCAGGCTCAGCCTCTGTGTCGCCCACACCCTCTCGCTTTGCAATAGTGGTTCTTCGAAAACCCCATGTTTTTCTGAACTCTTTACTAGTGGGTTTGATAGCCTTGGGTGTCTCCTCGTTGCTCAGGTCACATTTGTCATCCATACCTAATGACGAAACGCAGTCACATCATGGCCAACAAACCACCAAGTCAAGAAGCAAAGAAGGGGAAGCAGCACCTACCCAGACAAAAGGTACGAACAGTAACAAACAACAGTTTTCTCCCCACAAAAGCTGGGCTCTATGTGGCCTTTTGACCTGTTTCATTAAGTGTGGTGAGAGACTATTTGAGGGGGCTCCTGAAGACCCTTTTAACAGTTAACTACTACTGTTTAGAGGGAAAACCATACTCAGGGAGCCAAGTGCATAAGTAGCCATTAACTGCTCAGCATAAGGCTTTACAGAACAGGTAATATAGAAAAAAAACAGGAATGTAATAGCACAAGCAACGTGAGGCCACCATGCACACTACCTGGCACACCCTTGTGTTGCTGAGCTGCCTAACCCTGGAACACAGTGTGTCCACTTGAGCCTGGGCTGCCAGAGGATCCAAGTCCCTCGTGGATTTTGGAGCCCTAGGCTGTGATGACCCTGTCGGGAAGACCGTGCAGGGCCACGACCAGGGCCAGGCCCAGGCCTAGGAGGGATGCTGTCTCCCTCCATGCAAGCATCCACTGTGGCTGGCTGAGTGCTGAGCGACCCTCCTGGCCACCAAGTGAGAGGACTGCCCAGATTCCTGATCCAAAAGGTTGTGAAATATAAAATGGGTTTTTGTTTTTTTTCTAAGTCATTGAGTTTTGGAGATACTGTTAGCAGCAACAGATAATTGGACATTCAGAAAATACTGACCTACGTGGCAGTTTTAAGGCATACTTCTTTACTCTTTTTAACTTTCTAACAGATTACTAAAGCATCATGTCTGTGAAACCTTTATTCTTGTTGACAAGGACAAAAGCCTGAAAAAGACAGTATATACCTTGAGAATTCTCTTCCAAGCTGTCCAGGCTTTAATCACATTTAAATGCTAATGATGACTCTGACTTTATGCCATGTTCCATCCTAGGAGAGGGACTGGTATAAACGGAAAACCTTAAAAATATAGAACACACAAATTTAAAATCACTTGCAACCTTTTTGGGGTTTTTTTTTTTTTTTTTTAATACATGTATTTTATTATTCTTCATTACATTATTTCCCCCCTCCCACCCGTCCGTGATAAGGCAGAATTGATTTACAGAAAAGAACACAGAAAACACCAAAGCTCCTGGTAGTGGGAGAGATTT
>CAUYRH010169678.1:0-15934 GCA_963574655.1 Perodicticus potto | reverse complement strand
ATCAAAATACAACAAAGACATCTGTACCAGAATGTTTATTGCAGCCCAATTCATAATTGCCAGGTCATGGAAGAAGCCCAAGTGCCCATCGACCCCTGAATGGATTAATAAATTGTGTACATGTACACCATGGAATATTATACAGCCTTAAAGAAAGATGGAGACTTTACCTCTTTCGTGTTTACATGGATGGAGCTGGAACATATTCTTCTTAGCAAAGTATCTCAAGAATGGAAGAAAAAGTATCCAATGTACTCAGCCCTATTATGAAGCTAGTTTAAAGGTCTCATATGAAGGCTATAACCCAACTATAGCACAAGAATATGGGAAGGGAGGGGAGAGGGGAGGTTTGGGTAGAAGCAGGGTAATGGGTGGGGCCACACCTATGGTGCATCTTAGAAGGGTGCAGGCAAAGCTTACTAAATGCAGAATACAAATGTCTTCATACAATAACTAAGAAAATGCCATGAAGGGTGTGTTAAACAGTTTGATGAAAACATTTCAGATTGTATATGAAACCAGCACATTGTATCCCTTGATTGCACTAATGTACGGAGCTATGATTTAATAAAAAAAAAAAATTAGTCTTATTTCTTTCACATTTTCCAGTGCTTGGCTTTTCTTCCTATAGATTCGAGTTGCTATCTGGAAGCATTTCCTTTTAGCTTAAAAACCTTCCTTTAGGGCGGCACCTGTGGCTCATCGAGTAGGGCGCTGGCCCCATATTCCAAAGGTAGTGGGTTCAAACCTGGCCTTGGCCGAACTGCTAAATAGAAAAATAGCCAGGTCCCAGCTACTTGGGAGGCTGATGCAAGAGAATCGCCTAAGCCCAGGAGTTGGAGGTTGCTGTGAGCTATGTGACGCCACAGCACTCTACCAAGGGCGATAAAGTGAGATTCTGCCACTACAAAAACAAAAACAAAAACAAAAACAAAAAAACCTTCCTTTAGTATTTCTTGTACTACATGTCTACTGGTGACAAATTCTCTCAATTTTATTTGCTTTAAATTACCTTTATTTTGTCCTAATTTTTTCTTCTTTTTGAGACAGAGCCTCAAGCTATCATCCTGGGTAGAGTGCCATGGCATCACAGCTTGCAGCAACCTCCAACTCCTGGACTTAAGTGATTCTCTTGCCTCAGCCTCCCGAGTAGCTGGGACTACGGGCACCTGTCACAATGCCCAGCTATTTTTTTGTTGCTGTTTGGCTGGGGCCGGGTTTGAACCCACCACCCTTGGTATATGGAGCCAGCGCCCTACTCATTGAGCCACAGGCACCACTTGCCTGGCTATTTTTTGTTGTAGCCATCAGTTGTTTGGCAGGCCCAGGCTGGAATCGAGCCCGCCAGCTCAGGGGTTTGTGGCTGGTGCCTTAGCCACATGAACCACAGGCGCCAAGCCATATTTGTCTAATTTTTTAAAGGACATTTTGCTGTTTAAAAATGTCTAAGTTACAATTTTTTTTCTATATGCATAAAAGATGTTATTTCAGATACTAAAACCAGGAAAAGACCCAACTAAAAAGGAGAATGTCAGACCAATCTCACTAATAAATACAGATGCAAAACTTCTCAACAAAATCTTAGCCAACAGATTACAGCTTATCATCAAAAAAGTCATACATCATGATCAAATAGGTTTCATCCCAGGGATGCAATGCTGGTTTAATGTACACAAGTCCATAAACGTTATTTACCATATCAACAGAAGCAAAACCAAAGACTATACGATCCTCTCAATAGACGAAGAAAAAGCATTTGATAAAATCCAGCATCCTTTTCTAATTAGAACACTGAAGAGTATAGGCAAAGGTGGCACATTTCTTAAACTGATTGAAGCTATGTATGACAAACCCACAGCTAATATTTTACTGAATGGAGTAAAACTGAAAGCTTTCCCTCTTAGAACTAGAACCAGAAAAGGTTGCCCTCTGTCACCATTACTATTCAACATAGTGCTGGAAGTTCTAGCCAATACAATTAGACAAGACAAGAAAATAAAGGGTATAGGTGGAAAGCCTGTATATACCTTTGCTTGAGCCATGCTGGAAAGGCCAGTAAAAAAATCTTTTTTAGAACTTGCTGTGAGAGACCCGGTTAGTACCCCATTATGGCCTTTGACCTAGTCACGGAGGCAGTAAATGCCTGGGAAACAAAGGTTGGCCGAAGTGGGCAAGCGCTTGCATACAGGCAACTGTATATCTTAGTGATCTCCAGTTTGTTCTCTGAAGATGAACTGCTGCCTCCAGATGGCCGGGTAAAAGATCAGGTATTCAAACAACCTCCTCCCCTGGAGCTTTTATCTTTGTTTAAAGTAAAGTATTTTTACGGCATGGTGTCAATTGAAAGTTTAAAAAGTAACTTTGAAATGAGGTAATGGAATGTGTATCAGTTAATCAGTAGATTGTTAGGTGCTGAGCTCGGGTGGGCGTGGTCAAGAGATGGATTTTGTGGAATGAAGTCATTGATAGTGTGTACGTGCAGAAATGGGTATAAAGTGGTGGAAAATAAAGTAAGTTGCCACTTGCCATCACAGTGCAATGGTCCCCTTTATTTTAAGACAAATTCATTGCAGGACTTATTACTCTGCGGCACTGCTCACTTGGGAGACATTCACACAACAAAAGGGCATCCAAATGGGTGCAGGGGAGGTCAAACTCTCCCTTTTTGCTGATGATATGATCTTATACTTAGAGAACACCAAAGATTCATCTACAAGACTCTTGAAAGTCATAAAAAAATACAGTAATGTCTCAGGATATAAAAATCAATGTCCAAAAGTCAGTTGCCTTTGTATATGCCAACAGCCAAAATGAGAGGTTAATTAAGGACACAACTCCCTTTACCATAGCTCCAAAGAAAATGAAATACTTAGGATTATACCTAACAAAAGAGATAAAGGACCTCTATAAAGAAAATTATGAAACCCTAAGAAAGGAAACAGCAGAGGACTTTAACAAATAGAAGAACATATCATGCTCAAGGTTGGGAAGAATCAGTATTGTTAAAATGTCTATACTTCCCAATTACCAATGAGCAATTTACCAATTCAATGCCATCCCTATTAAAATACCAAAATCTTACTTTCAAGACTTCGAAAAAATGATTCTGCATTTTGTATGGAACCAGAAAAAAAACCCATATAGCTAAGGCAGTTCTTAGTAATAAAAACAAAGCCAGGGTTATCACCATACCAGATTTTAGGCTATATTACAAGGCCACAGTGGTGAAGACAGCATGGTATTGGCACAAAAATAGAGACACAGACATTTGGAATCCAACAGAAAACCTGGAAATGAAACCAACAACTTACCGCCACCTAATCTTTTATAAACCCAAGAAGAATGTTCACTGGGGGAAAATCTCCCTATTCAATAAATGGTGCTGGGATAACTGGATATCCACATGTAAAAGACTGAAACTGGACCTGCACCTTTCTTCACTCACAAAAATTGATTCAAGATGGATAAAGGACTTAAAATTAAGGTATAAAATGATAAAAATCCTCAAAGAAAGAATCAGAAAAACATTGGAAGATATCAACCTGGAGAAAGACTTTATGAGGAAGACTGCCATGGCAATAGCAACAACAGCAATAATAAACAAATGGGACTTAATTAAACTGAAAAGCTTCTGTACAGCCAAGGAGACAATAACCAAAGCAAATAGATAACCTACCCAATGAGAAAGGATATTTGCATATTTTGAATCAGACAAAAGTTTAATAACCAGGATCTATACAGAACTTCAATTAATCTACAAGAAAAAAAACAACAATCCCATACATCAATGGGGAAGAGAGATGAATAAATTCTTCTCTAAAGACAGATGAATGGCCAGTAAACACATGAAAAAATGCTCATCATCCCTAATTATTAGAGAAATGCAAATTAAAGCCACCCTGAGGTATCATCTAACCCCAGCAAGAATGGCCTTTATCACAAAATCTCATAACTGCAGATGCTGGCATGGATGTGGAGAGAAAGGAACACTTTTACACTGCTGGTGGGATTGCAAACTAATACAACCTTTTTGGAAGGAAGTATGGAGAAACCTCAAAGAACTCAACCTAGACCTCCCGTTTGACCCTGCAATCCCATTACTTGGCATCTATCCAGAAGAAAATAAAAACTTTTATTATAAAAACACTTGTACTAGGCTGTTTATTGCAGCCCAATTTACAATTGTTAAAATGTGGAAACAGCCTAGATGTCTTTCAGCCCAGCAATGGATTGGTAAGCTGTAGTGTATCTACCATGGAGTATTGTTCAGCCATCAAAAAAAAGTGGAAATTTTGCAGCATTCATACTAACTTGGATGGAGGTGGAACACATTATTCTTAGTGAAACATCACAGGAATGGAGAAGCATGAATCCTATGTATTCAACTTTGATATGAGGACAATTAATGACAAGGTGGGGCATGGGGGAAGGAGAGAGCAGACAGAGAGGGAAGGAGGGATGGGGTGAGGGAAAGAAACAAAAAAAAAGAAAAAAAAAGTGACTAATTCTCACATAAATTGGATTTAATTTTGACCAAAGTACATTACTTAAACATTAATTTTTAGCTCAACTTGTTAATATGTTGTTTAGGATATTGCATCCTCATTTATAAGTGAAATATATTTGTAGTTTCCCCTTTATAATATTTTTTCTCCAATTTTAATTATCAGGTGTATGCAGATTAAGTAGAATGATTTTGAAGTGTTTCTTCTTTTTCTATTGTCTATAAGATTTGGCATGATCTGTTTTTTGAAATTATCTTTTACTTTTCTTTATAAATATTAGTTGTCTGTTTTTTGAGACTTTGGGAAAAAAAATAAGAAGTTAACTGATGCCTCCATACTGAGCCTCAGAATCAAAGCATTCTATAATATACTCTTACCTGACAATGTGAATGTTACGTTCTTTGCATTATTATTATTGCTTAATATTTCATTGTAGCAATCGTCTGATTTCTTTTCTGAATGTATTTATCTTCATTCATTCTTTACAAGGTTTTTCTTTCTAGTCCTTATTTTAAACATTATTGTTATTAAATTTTAAGCCCATTTAATTCTGTGAAAGCAAAAAGTGGAAACCTAATAAACACATGTGTGTGTGTGTGTGTGTGTGTGTATATATATATATATATATATATATATATATAAAGATGTTATTTCATTTACTTTGGGCTTCTATGCTTCTAATGAGAAGTCAGCTATCATTCTTCTCATTCCCTGGTCCATGTATTTTTTTCCTCTCACTGTTTTAGTATTTTCTCTGATTTTGTGATTTGATGATGTTATGCTTACCTTTGTTCTCTTTGTATTTATTCCATTTCAGGTTCATTCAGTTCCTTGAGTCTGTTGGAAGGCTTTCTGTCTTTCAACAATTTTGGAGAAGTTGAATTTTCTTTTCTGATTTACTGATCTGCTCCATTCTCTCACTTTCCTGTCTTTCTGGGATTCCAGTCACATGTATGTTTGACCATTTAATGCTGTCCCACAAATCTCTGTTCCCCTTTTTTTTCATTCTATTTTCTCTCTGGGGTTCAGTTTACATCATTTTTATTGACTTGCCTTCAAGTTCACAAATCTTTTCTCCTGCTATGTCCAATCTCTTATGTCCATCCAATATAGTCTTCAGATACAATACTTTTTTTAATTACAGAATTTTCAATTGGCCCATTAATTTCCATTTCTGATAAAATTCTCTGGCTTCATATTGATTTTGACAACTTTTCCTTCTAACTTTCCTTCTAAATTCTTTAATATTTTAAAATTTTCATCTGTTAACTTAAACATCTGGGTTATCTGTGAGTTTTCTTCCCTTTTTCTTTTTTTTTTTTTTAATAGAGACAGAGTCTCACTTTATCGCCCTGGGTAGAGTGCCGTGGCATCACACAACTCACAGCAACCTCCAACTCCTGGGCTTAGGTGATTCTCTTGCCTCAGCCTCCTGAGTAGCTGGAACTACAAGCAACTGCCACAACACCCAGCCATTTTTTTGTTTCTGCAGTTTGGCCAAGGCCAGGTTTGAACCCACCACCTTCGGTACATGGGGCCGGCGCTCTACTCGATGAGCCACAGGCGCCGCCCCCTTTTTTCTTTTGATAAAGGATCCCAGGATAAAGGATTTTCCTTTCTTTGCGTCTCTCCAAATTTTTGTTTTAGCCAGTCTTTGTGTATAAAACAATACTAAAGAAGATACTATTTCCCTTAAAGAATATGCTTTGTTTCCTGTTAAGTAGCTACAATTAAGAATAGATCCCTTCAACCTAGTCAGGAATTTATCTGAGTTGTGCCTTGGTATCCCCTTTAGTTCCGGTTCACTTCTAGTTTCAAAAGTGTCTTGACGATGAAATCAGCAAGGCTTTAAGATCTTCCTTTCTCTAGCTGAGTCTCAACTTTCTTCATCACTGCTTACTTAGCAAAAGTCCTAAGGAGATTCAGTGTGTACAGCGGAGCAGGCCTGTTTGAGGATGCCATATTTTAGTCTAAAAGCCACATGTGACTATTATTAAGTTTAGCTGGTTTCTCTTACTGTCATAGATCTCTTATCCATGGCAGGTCTGCTCATTCATCCACCAATATTCAGATTCAGTTAACGCTCTCAAGAATGCAGTGGCCACTTCTTTCCTAGTCTCTTGAATTTAGTTCATTTAAATTCTCTGTGACACAATTCCTCAATGAGTTAAAGAAAACCACAAATTTTTAAAAATTATGGGTTTTCCCCCTTCACTGCTACACAGAGAACAACTATCTCTTGAAATCTACATCCACCATTCTACTCTTGCTGAAAGGTTACACTCCCATGGCTCATTACTTACATTCTTCATCCTCCTACCATCTTCAAACTCAAATATCATCTTTTCTGAAAAACCTGCTAACCTCTCTAGGCAATTGGTGGCTTCATTTTATTATCATTATTTATTTACTTACCTGTGTTCCCCACTACTGAGTTCCTAGATTACAAATATAATGGCCTCCACTATAGTTGTGGACAGATGAAAGGAAGGTGGAAATCAAGAGGATAAAATACAAATGAAGATATAAAAGTTTTAAAAACCTATCTTTTAGCTTTTAAGTATATATTATGCATCAGACCTTAAAAACTTTCTTTAGTATTTCTTGTACTATACGTCTACTGGTGACAAATTCTTTATACCTAATATATCATACCTACACCTATATACTATACCTAATCTGTATATTGGTAATTATTACTTCGGCGCCTGAAAATACAGAGAGTGCCAAAACAATGTATACATAGTTGAAGAAAGAAAAAACTGTGTTATAATTGCAATACTCAGTATCTACCGATAATACAATTCATGTTTGACTTCTACAATTACAAGAGGTACTCAAAGTGGTTACCATCAGCCTCCACACACTTCAATAGTACGGCAAAGTATTGCTTAAGCAACACTGATGAAAGTGTCCACTTGTATCGTTGCACATGCTGTTTCAATTTCCTCCCAAAGAACCACCAGTGTAGCCAGTTTTCTATGGTACACCACATCCCTTAAGGTCCCCCAAGGCAGAAATCAAGGGGTGAGAAGAAAGAAGAACATGGGGAAACATCCTATCCATTGTCCTGGCAAATAATCATCAAGGTGAGCTTTCACATCTCAGTATACATAATAATCTTGGATGAAAATGCTCCATTTGGCTGCTTCAAGAATGTGCTATACACTTGCTCTGCTAATTCCTGTCTCACATGCACATTGTTTGGCTTA
The DNA here is from genome assembly GCA_963574655.1 of Perodicticus potto. Lineage (NCBI taxonomy): Eukaryota > Metazoa > Chordata > Mammalia > Primates > Lorisidae > Perodicticus > Perodicticus potto. The sequence goes on along the minus strand of CAUYRH010169678.1, from coordinate 8,217 downwards.
TTAGTAGTGAGTAAGTGAAGTGTTCCAACACACTGCAGAAGCCACAGGACGCGTTGCTGTGCACAGCCTCCCAGATATTCCCTTGTGCACACTACACACAATACCATTTGTCTCAAACTTATCACAAATGTGTGTCACTGCTAGGCGTGTCAGAGGTTCTGTTGCATACTCATACCTCCATTCTGCTGTACTTCCATGACGTTCTTTAATTTCAAACACCACTTGAAAATGGTCTTGCACTCTTCAAACGACACCTGTGCTTCCGCCATTTTCTTTTGCTGTCTTGCCTGTCACGTGGTGACGTTAGCATTCATTTGATTAATGCCACCTTTTAAGCAAATGTCATACTGCATGTCGCTACAATATAATTCAACTTCAAAAAGTATTTCATAAATAACAGTGCTTAAAATGTGTATACTTCTTTTGGCACCCTGGGCATTCTCTCAAAATTGAGAATTGTATTTTTTTTAATAAAACTTAATACATGAGAATTATACATTTGAATAAAACTTAGTGGTAGAAAAGACTTTTCTGATTCCAAATGAAGTATGTACCCTTAAAAATGAAAGTACCAAGTAATATTGGCCATTGGGGAGGAGGCCCCATTCTACTATCCCATTTTACAAAACAACCACTCAGCTCTTTAACTTTAACACATTCTACAAATACCAGAATTAAAATACAGTCTTGTGATATGCTCTGTGTTATATTTTTACATGACCCTGTGTTATGCCATTTATAAGAGCAGCTATTTATATTTCTAATGTAAAGGTAAACATAAAAGCTTGAATATATCACAAAGTGTTCTTAAACTATTTAACGAACAAAAGTTCCATTCTTAACTTGAGATGAAAAGATCTTTTAATTCACACACAATTACACACATAGCAGGTATTTATGGAAAACATGACACTCTAGTAACAGGGTAGGGAAAGGAAATACCTTGATTAGAGCAATTTAAATGTACTATTTTTGATATCTGAGAAATTTCTAAGTCAGAAGCACCATGAGTTATTAGAAGAATTTGCCCAAGAGGGTAAATCCATTAAGAAAACTTAATACTGATTATTCTAAGGTTAAGATACGTGATGACAAAAAAAAAAAAAAAGTCCCATCTGCCATTTAAATGCCTGAAATCCTTGCTCTTTAAAAGAGCCTGATAAACATGACATACAATTGCATTTGGTTCCTAGGATTACCTAGTATTTCATGGAGAAGTCTAATCTTCTATCAAAAATGTCTCTCACAGAGTCTGATACGTAGCAGGATCCAAATATTAATTCCCACTTTCCCCCCAAGGATATGTGTCTTTTACACACTCACTTTAAGATCCAAATGTGTGCTAAGAAGTTACATTTGACCTGGTTCTTTTTTCTGATTAAAAATATGAGATATAATCTACATACATTAAAGTTCATAGTTTACAAGTAAAAAAAAAAAAAGAGACGTGATGACTGAGAAAGATATGACTGAAGCAAATAATTTAGTCAGTGTTCTTGGTAAAAGAATTTAAAAGCTGAAAACTTACTTCATTTTTTGTTTTTAGTTTCAAAAAATGTTTTAAAAGGGAAGTGCACAGAGGTAAGGGCAATTCAAAACAACACACTATTAAATACACAAATCATTTTAAATATCTAAATTAATCCATTAAAAAATACCTACAGCTAGAAAACCCAGAAGTGGAATTTCCAGTGCACTGCTTTTCACACTTGAAAATGTTTTTTTAAAAGGGAATAAATTTTCCAATGCCTATATAAAATTCTGTTGTACTCTGTTCCTTCACTTACAATTATGCTGTCCATACATATAATCCCCATTAGATGATATGAAGAGGAACTGCAAAGCAAGGACATTCACATCACAGCAGAAATTAATCCAAGAACCCGAAATGTACAGGTATAAATTAGGATGGCTGAACTGTAGTTTTATCTTACACAGAAAACATTTAAATGGAAGCTGAATGACAGCTGGTGAAACGTGAGTCTGTGATTCAATCACTCAAAAACTATCAACACTAAAGCAACATAAATGTAAAAGGCTTGTGAAAGTGTTCATAGATTTCTATATTATGTCCCTCTAGAGCAAATGAAAATTAAGGCTATAATTTTTTGTTGTTTTCCTAATCAATCAACAATCATAAGGTAAAAAAAGTGATTTATAAAAAGTAATTATTAGTTTTGCAGCTACTAACCTCTTAAGTATGTTGTTTCTTAAGATAAAAGGAATATGCTAAGAAAATAAGGTTCATTCATTGACTATAGAAATTCTTTAATATTCATACATGGTCTCACTAAAGGTAGAAGACTGAAGTCAGTAGGAAAGAAAAAAATCAATCAGCAAAAAAGGGCAAAGATCAGATGGATTCCATATCTCAGGATTGTTATTTCACAGTTCCCATGGAGATGAATAAAGAAAAGCATGAGAAGTATGAGTGATGCAGAGCCACTGGCCATCCAGATTAGACTGGTTACTACTAAGATAAAAATAAATACTTTTAAGTTTTATAAGGCAACTAGATTACTTCAAAGTACTCTACTGGAGAGCTACTCAAATACCTCTTAATGGTTTCCTAATGTGAACTCCTAAGCGCTGAGTTCAGAGTATTTCTGCAGAGAAATCATATTTTTAAAAATGCCCTCTCTTTGTCTTAACATCCAACACACAGCAAAAGAATTACAATCTATTATTTTTAATTAAAATATATACAATTATGATTACATATCAAATTAAAAAGCTACTAGGTTTGAACTCATTTTCATTAACTGAACCAATGAGAAAAAAAGTGCATTTTCTTAGGGGTGCCTATTAATTCTTTCTCCTACGTGGATACAAAAATATTAATTCCTAAAGGGCAAAAATAATCAGTAACTAAGCTAAGAATTTACAAAGTAAGAAAAGGAGAATATGGTGTTAGTATTAAAATACAAGAAAATAAGTTTCAATGAAGACAGAAGTCATTTTGGAAAAAATCCAAAAATTTAACATTAAACCTGGAAGAAACCATAGAAAAGATTTAGTATGTACTTTGATAAGTTACAATGAGGGACCACAAATTAAACAAGAATTTACAATACAAACTGGAAAGGGATAAATAACACTAAACCCCAACAGTTCCCTTTTGAAACCTAATAATTCTTTTGAAAATGATTTTAAAGAGGTCATACTTTTAATATTCTCTTAATCATCCCATTATCAGAAATTAGTAGTATGAAAAAGATTAAAGGAGATATGTGAAATTCAAGCCTTAAAGAAATCTTTTTTCCCATAGAAATAGTTTTTAAAATGTAATAAAACTACATAAGAGTATAAAACAAATAACTATATGATAAGAAGCATCAATAAGTAATGTATTTATTTCCTTCAAAATAATACAGAACAAAAGGATACAGGTAAAGGTATTTGATGAAAGAACTCTGGCAATGCTTTTCTACTTGTGCATATGCTTGAAGTTTTCCATAAATAAATGTACTTTAAATTACTTAACCACAGTATAATAATGGTATGGTCTAATACCAAATCAATGATGTTCTAGGTGTTTCAATGAAATATTACCTTCATATTTAAAGATGCTAGTGACCGAGCACAAGTAAAACGAACGTGTCACTGTTTTTACTGAAGAAGAGCTAGTTCGTTGTCCACAGTCTCTCACACTGTTCCTTTTGAAAACAGCTTAAATATTTAAGAGACTAGTGGCTAGAATAAAGGGTAAGTGTTCACATGGAAGTTAACTAGCCTTTATCAGGATTAAGCCCAAAACAATACATTTAAATTTGAGGAGTAGAACTTTTTTAAACAAATAAAACAAAAGGTAAAAAATGCTACAAAGCTACTCTTACCTTGACCAAGATGTGAAGGTTTTTGAGACAGTATATGACCGCTGCCATCTAAAACATACTGGGTGCTAAAATTATCAGCAGCCGTCCTTGTTGTAATTAAAACCTGGGGGGGGGAATACTAATAGAATTATCATTTAAAATATTGCAGTGGGTTGCTTATCAAATTAAATTTGAAATAATTATCACATAATGATTTGCTTAATTAAAGTTTTACATGATAAATTCTCATGTCCACTTCTTTTGTAATATTCCTTTTTTTTCCTTTTCTTTTTTTTTGAGACAAGAATCTCAATTTGTCACTCGTGGTAATGTGTCATGGAGTCTCAGCTCCCAGCAATCTCAAACTCTTGGGCCCAAGTGATTCTTGTCTCAGCCTCCTGAGTAGCTGGGACAATAGGCGCCCACCTCAATATCCGGCTGTATTTTTAGAGACGGGAGTCTCACTCTGGCTCAGGCTGGTCTTGAACCTGTGAGCTCAAGTGATCCACCGGCCTCAGGCACCCAGAGTGCTAGGATTACAGGTATGAACCACTGCACTCGGCCCTGTAATATTCCTTAGTTACACTAAGCAACAGGCCAGCTTGTATTTTTCCTGTTGCAAATTACTGTTTTTCATATTAAGAATTTTAATTAACATACTTATACACAAACCAGTATACCTCAAATGAAATGGCTATATGTAATATATATCGCATTGCTTACGTCTCCAAAGGAAATACTTCAACTGTATTAGGAGAACGTGCTTTTTAACACAGTTTCCATAAATTTATTGGTAAATGAATAATACTCTGGTAAAGTAACCATTCCTTCCCCTTTTTATATTCTTTGTAAAAACTGTACTTCTCTTATTTCAAATTTATGGTTCGATAAAATTTTTAATTACACATATGTATCTTTATACAACTTTTTCTTAAAACCAATCTTTAAACTCCTGTGTAAAATTTGTATTAAAAAAAACTTAAGCATTAAAATGTGTAAGCATAAGACATTTCATGCAGTATGAAAATAGGTCTTCAGATGTAAGTCATAGAGATATAAATTTTAAAATGTTTACATTCTCTTGAGCTGCCCTTCTTCTTACTTTTCTATTTACCTTCCTTGTGAGATTAATCACAAAGTATAACAATAATAAAATACCTTTCTTAGGAAAAAACCTAGATGAGGAGTGAGGATGCTGGCAAGGAAAACAAGGTGGACAAGGAAGAAGACAGCCTCCTCACACATCTGGTGATCATTGATGATTCAAAATTGAGTGTAATCTTTTTTGGCCATCTTTGTACTCAGAAGCTGGAACTCTTCTGTGGCCATCTGGATTTACATCTGATGGTTCTGTCACCCTACCCTGACCAAGCGGATTTATTGTAGGCCATAGAGCTCCCTGGAGCACATAGGAACCATGCAGTGAGTATCAGAGCCACCACAACGAAATATGGCTTCTCCACCTGAGTCTGTTAGATTCTGAGAATGAAGTCCATAAAACCCTTCCCAGGGATATTGCATTGAGCTATTTCTGCAATAACTATCCCCCAAAGTACTTAAAACAGACAAGTTGAGAGCTTCTATGTACTCTTCAGTGATTGTTTTTCTTCTAAAATGCATTGCATAGTTCAAAAACTTCATAATTTAGAACACAGAAATTGCTAAAGACTTTCTTTCCACTGTTCAATTACTCCATGATTCTCCCTTTCAAAATAATTCTACATTTAACCAACTGCTTCTCTAAAATGCCAAGGTCAACTGAATTCTATTTCTATTCTCCAAAGAGTTAGCCACCTGACCTAAAGTTGGTGTCACTGAGCAAAGACAGCCCTGGAACTCTGAGTTCCAGTAATAACTCTGCCAGTAGCTTCTAGAAGGTCCTGAATAATGATGATTACACTATCATCTTTAAGGAGAGGGTGATGATAAGATGAAAATGATGCTAATACTTTATAAGGTTACATAGGATTTTGCTTTAACCACTTCAAAGCATTTTATAAGATACCTACTTGTTCACCCTGAACATATTAGTGAACAGTAAATAAACTCCAGCCTAAATGAATAAACAGAAGCGCTAAATAAAATAAAATAGAACCTTAGTGTAACTAAGGTAATATAATATTTATGTTAAAGTTTAAAAAAGAATAGAACACAATATTATTTTTCAACATTAAATTTTTTTAAATTACAATTTGTAAGGTACCTTGGAAATTTATTTAGACAGGAAATGCTTTGCAATTCATAGCTAAAGACAGTGAAGGATAAATAAGTATATTTCACAAATTCATGAAATACAGTGTGTTCTTCAGAGGAAGGAAAGGAATTGTATTTCAGGAGTTTATTTTATCATATGACCCTGTGTCCTAGACAGGAAACCTTTTTTTGGACCAGGCACAGGTTCAGAAGGCGTCAGAACATTTAAACTTGCAGTAACTCCACCACCAGGAGAGTCTCTGATATTACAAACTATTAGTGGCGATTCTTACTAGAGACACAGAGGAATCATAGCAGTGAGTGAATCTAATGGTGTCAAGAGAAGAAATTTTTTTAAAACCCCCAAAACAAACAAAAAAACCCTCAGTACTTTAAACAGAGAAGTTTTAGAAGTCCTTAGGGGGCCTTAGAGGTTATGTTAGCTATCATTCAGTTATTAAAAACTGACTCTCAGATCCAATTACCGAGTTTTAGGAAATTGTACTATTATTATAAAACTAAAATTACATAAAAACACTTAAACTTTAGGTGAGCACAGTTTTTCTTTAAAACTAGGCAAAGGCTTTGGGTTCTTTTAGCCGACTTTAGATGAACACTTTGGCACAGAAAACATAAGTCTGAAAACTAAGACAAATGGTCTTTATGATTCAGGTGAAATAAGGACTTTTGCATGGATGACTGAAATTTCTTTTTCTTTCAGTGTACACCTGCCTGTGCATAGCTGCACATTAATTAAAGTATTCTAACTTTAGAACCTGCCCCTGACTAGCACCAGGGAGCTCTTGGCCCTGACTCTTTCTCCTTTCAACAGAGTTCTATTTACCTGAAGCTGTTATTTAGAAAGCAAAATATTCCAACTGCTTAAAAAATTTCTAAGTCTATTCTGATCAAAGCTCTGCCACCATGGCTATAAAGTACATAAGAAGTACCCCACACTGTGGAAAATCAGGAATCATCTTCTTGGCTTAGAACCACTAGAATAATAAAGGGCAGGGGAGGCCCTTAATACAGCTATGTGGGCCCACAAATAACAGAGTTCTAATTTTCACCTTCAAAACACAATGGCTTAGCTCGTATTCTGCCTCTAAGCTATGGACTCTTAATGTGATGTAAAACAAAATCAAACCTAAGAGGCTGGTAGCATCACAAAATTATGAATAGATAACCTTGGACAAACAGTGGGGCTGAACTGCATGGGTCCACTTACACACTGATTTTTTTTCTGACTGTGCCACTCCTAAGACAGCAAGACCAACCCCTCCTCTTCTACAGTCTACTTAATATGAAGATAGGAAGGATGAACACTTTGATGATCATCCACTGCCATCTAATGAGCAGCAAATGTATTTTCTCTTAAGAATTTAATAATACTGTCCTCTCTAACTTATTTTATTGTAAGAACACAGCATATATTATACAAAAAATGTGTTAACTGTCTTAACTGTTAAATGTTAACAGTAAGACTTCTGGTCAACAGTAGGCTACTAGTAGTTAAGTTTTTAGGAAATTAGAAATTATATGCAGATTTCTGATTGCATTTCTCTGTCTCTACAAAAAAAGTGGCTATCAGAAAAGTTAGCTTGTTTCGTGCTTTAGACCAGGTCTCCTTGTCAAACACTCAGGATTTAGAATTAGGTTTCTGATTCCTACCTCGAAATGTGTTTTGAGTTTCAAAAGACAAAACAAACTGTTCTGTATTCCTCCTAAAACCAAGGAGTAATTTAGCTTCCACTTAAAATGCAGTTCAAAAACTTAAATGAGTTTAACATTTAAACATTACTTTTGGGGAAAAAGATCAATTATAATATAATCTTTTTTTATATACATCTTATGTGATAGGAACAATATATACAAGTAGTCATTATAAAAATTTTTATCAACAGGTAAAAAGCAGAATTTTCACTATCTCTAGTTCATTCTACTCACTATGTTTATTAATTAATACCAGTAATTTAATAGTGAAGGTGATGATAACTCAAAATTATTGCTCCATAAACAGTAAATGTTAAGAGATTATGCTTGTTGGTATGATTTTTTTTTTTTTTGAGACAGAGCCTCAAGCTGTCACCCTGGATAGAGTGCCGTGGCATCACAGCTCACAGCAACCTCCAATTCCTGGGTTCAAGCGAGTCTCTTGCCTCCACCTCCCAAGTAGCTGGGACTACAGGCACCCACCACAACACCTGGC
>CAUYRH010169676.1:0-11189 GCA_963574655.1 Perodicticus potto | reverse complement strand
TGCCCCCCACAGCCCCTCAGGGGCCAGAGCCTAATTCCTTGTGACAGCTGAGCTGAAGGACCCCAATTCCTGGCCAGGCCTGTGGGATTTGCACCATTCTTCTACTCCATGTAGACAAACAAATAAACTGTCCAAACCTCAAAAAAAAAAAACAAAAAAAAAAAAAACAAAAGGGTGTTCAGTGAAAAGTAAATTTCCTTGTCATTATCGTTTCCCAGGACTCCCAGTTCTCTCCCCAGGCAAACACAGTTACTGGTTATGTATCTTTCAGGAGATGTTCTTTCTGTACATACAAATATTTGTTAATAACTGTTTTCTGTAAACATACCTCACTGGCAATTTTATTGATCTAGGTAACATTGCAGTTATATTGCCAGCTCTAAGATCTTCCCTTCCTCAGAAGTCATGGGCCTCCTTGAGTTCACCAAGGAAACACTGGGAAAGCCGTAGATGGTAGTCCAGGTTGTGCAATCTTGGGAGACTGGACTGCTCTTATGAGATAGCACCCTGAGACTGAAAAAATATAAACCCAATTAGAGACTTTTTAAAAAAAATATAAAGATATATGAAATATATAGCTACAACTTCTCATACCACTATCCTAAATCTTTTCTGAGTCTATCCCTCACTCACCACCATGATAACCTGTATCCCAAAATAAGCTGTGAAGCCATCACCAAGGAAGGGAGAACGGGTCACTTTCTGGTGATGGTTAATACTCTGTTAGGTAACCATGTCCAGTCAGTAGCTGAAAAGTTCCCATAAAATCCACTATTTTGGCATCAGAATCAAGCCCTTCCTAGATCCAACATCAAAGATCAAAAAAATGCTAGGAAGATGTAGCTCTGGGCGGCACCTGTGGCTCAAAGGAGTAAGGCGCCGGCCCCATATACCGGAGGTGGAGGGTTCAAACCCAGCCCCGGCCAAAAACTGCAAAAAAAAAAAAGAGATGTAGCTCCTATGTAGGAAAGTAAGGAATTCCAAAATTATATAACTCTACATGAATCATGAGTCTGTAAAACTATTTTAAAAAGAGAATGCAAGCTATTAGTACTAATTATGAAGACAGGCAGGATATTACAGAGTGACACTCGCCATATTCAAGGTTTAGAAGACCAGATGCCCTATTCAGGCGAGAATACTGACCAAAACAGAGTTGAAACATCCTTTCTGGACACTTCACCTTTAGAACTATGTTTTCAGAGAGTGCAATTTGCTTCACTGCTGTTTATATCCCACTTTATAAGCTCCCAGCCAGTTAGGGTAACATGTGATAAGCAGTAAAAACTTCGTTGTGTGCCACATGGAACCAGGAAATATTATAGAAATGGGCCAGGCACGGTGGCTCACGCCTATAATCCTAGCACTCTGGGAGGCTGAGGCTGGTGGATTGCCTGGGCTCACAGGTTTGAGACCAGCGTGAGTCAGAGTGAGACCTTGTCTCTAAAAATAGCTGGGCATTGTGGTGGGCAGCTGTAGTCCCAGCTACCTGGAAGGCTGAGGCAAGAAGATCATTTGAGCCCAAGAGTTTGAGGTTGCTGTGAGCTATGATGCTACAGCACTCTACCAAGGGCGACAAAGTGAGACTCTCAAAAAAAAAAAAAAAAAATCACAGAAATGATTTGTGTGAACAGGTCATTATTTATATACAGTATATTATTCTTGCTTAATAATTTCCAAATGTACGGCTCCAGTCATAGCGAACCACAGCTCCAGCTTATAATGTACAACTGCCAACTTAAAATTCCTGTTTGCACATCTTGTAAGTAGGGGAATTTGTTACGCAAATTTTAGTGAGCAACTATAATACCTACACAAGGCACTGTGCCAGATAGCACTGACTAAACAGTAAACAATAATTTAGAAAATCTGGTCCTTGTCTTCTTGGAACATTTACCTTAAAGAGAGAGACCAATTGCAAAAAAAAAATTAAGTAAACAAAGTTTAAAAAATGCTAAATTCTATAAGGAAAATGAACAAGGTACCTAGAAACAGAACGCTGGGGCCCACTTTATACGGACGGTCTATCCTAAGAGGTACTATTAAAGCTAAAGCAGGAAGGACAGCAAGAAAGGGAACAGCTGTGCAGACACCCTGATGTTTGAAGGCATGGTCAAGAAACCAAAAAGGTTTCTTTTCATATAATGTGTATAGCACAAGTTGAGTTTGAAGGGATAGGAGGGCCTGATCATTTCCTCCTAAATGAAAAGCAGGCAGTGAAGGGTATCCAAAGGAGGAGTGACATGTCTGAGTTAAACTTTAAGATGGTCCCTCTGCTAGGTAGAAAATGTTTCATAAATGGACGAATGAAAGGAGAGAGACTGTGGCAACAGTCCAGGTGGGAGATGATGGTGGGAATAGAGGTGGAGAGAAGTAGATGATACTAAGGTATATTATGAAAATGAAATCTGTGACTTGCTACCTAATTGGATACAAGGAATAATAGAGAGGAACCAGGGATGGCTTTCTGCAGCAGAGTGAACAGAAGTGCCAGTGATTGGAATAGATGAGACCAGAAGGGGAATAGGCTTGGGAGGGGAGACATCCAGAACTCTTATTTTGGCTTAACACATTTGAGATGTGTGTGGGATGTGCATGCAGGAACTTCGAGTTGGCAGTTGTATGTTATGGGCTGGAGCTCTGGCTAGCTGTGACTGGAGCTGGACATTTGAAAGTTACTAAGCACGAATAACATACTGTATATAAAGCCATGGGAAGAAATGAATGAAATCCCCTAGAAAGTGGGAATGAATGTAATCCTCTAGAGCTGCACTGTCCCACATAGTAGCCACTAGTCATATATGGCTATTTAAATTTAATGGAGATTTTAGTTTCTTAGTCATGCTGGCCACATTTCAAGTTTACAATACCTATATGTGGCACTCAGCTACCTAATTGCATAGTGTACATATGGACATTTTCATCATTGCAGAAAGTTCTGTTGGACTGTGTGGTCTCAGAGAGGTTCTAGCAAGATACAAGGACCCTGGGTGGAGTCCAGTCCGGTATTTTTGGAGTTGGACAGAGGAGCTGGCCAGCAAGGGATGCTAAGACAGAGCAGCCTATGAGGGGTTGGCAATTTCCAGGGACACATTATGCAGGCTGCTGTTGAAATAGGCTGCAAGGAGGGGATCGTCAATATCCTATCCCGTTTGAAGATACTGACTTCATCCCCTACGTACATCACCCTCACTCTGGGGAGGAGATAGGTAATGAATAGGAATAAGAGGCTGTGGAAGTGGGACGATGAAAGAGAAGGAAGAGTTTGAACCTACAGAGGAACATCATAGAATTTGATCAAGCCTGGAAAACCCCTAAGATGGAACTGTCTGTAGGCAGGGTGGTAGAGTAGCAAAATGAGAATTATTAAAATATGGCATAAAGGTATTCCAGGAGGATTAGGAAGTAACGTGTGGACATGGATGGCCTCTACTAAGAGAATTCCTAATTGGTCTTTTCCTTACCAGAGGCCCAGAGACAGTCACTTGGAAGCCCTGAAGTCATAACGCAAACTCCATTCGCCGTGATGAAGGAATTGAAGGTAAAATGGAAGACCTTCCAATTTGCCATGACACTTGCCAATTATCTAAAAATCAGAAGAATAAAATTAATACCCAGTCCCTAAATTTTAGACAAATGTAAAGGTGGAAATTATTTTCTGATAAATTGCAATTAATAATATATTAAAATCAAGACCAAATTATGACAAAATTGTGTTTTCAAAATTTTTAAAAATAGGGTTAAAATGTGAGGAAATATGAAAATAGTATGTAGGTCACTATTCAAAAATCTAGCCTACCCAGAAAGTCTTAAGGGAATGAATAATTAAATCCCTCTTGTGTTGCAGCCTGGAACTAGCTACAGAGTTTCCTGTTTTAGAAGCAACTCAGTCCAAATTAATGTCAAGCATCTTTTTTTGTGACTGTTTGTTAGAACTGATCATCTGAGCATCTTTTTTTGTGACTATCTGTTAGAACTGGTCATTTCTTATTTGGTCCCCAGCATCCATTCTGTCCGGGAGCAGTAACGCAGACATTGTTTGGGAGGTAGGCTTTCTCAGCTACGTGGCTTGCTCCACCCTAAGTGCGTAGCCCTCATTTGGCTGTGTCAGCCAGCTTATCCTCGTCCCCTGGGTCAAGGTGATCTGAGGAGATGCCGGATCTTCTGGAAGAAAGAGGCTTTTCTTCTTTGAGAGCTACCAAAGGCGATATCCTTGGTCTTTCTCAGTGGGGCATATAGGAAAATGTGAGGCGTGGAACTGTAGCGACTATTTTTTTCTATTAAAAAGGGAAATTCTAGAGTTTCTAGGTGCTACCACATGGAGCCTAAGGATGAAGTTAATACCGGAGAAGACAGTGGCAAAACAGAAACTAGGTCCTCGGTGACATCATTGGAACCACTAGACTAAGCCTTATTGAAGCAGATGTACCTCAGAGCTTTTCAGCTATGTGAGCCAATAAACATCTTTTGTCAAACTAGTTAGACAAAATTTTTCTCTCTTTCGCTATTTAGCCATACTGATGTGTTCTTGCACATGAAAGCTCTATTTTCTCTTATAGCACCTTATCGTCACATTTTTCTCTTGCTTAGTAGTCACACAAGCTCCTCTTTTTTTTTTTTTTTTTTTTGAGAGAGAGAGTCTTACTCCATTGCTCTACCCAGAGCATTGCTCCATTGCTCTGGGTAGAGTGCTGCGGTGTCATAGCTCACAGCAACCTCAACTCTTGGGATAAGCTCCTCATTTTTATCTCATCTCAGTTGCTTGGGAGTCAGTTGACTGTTGAAATACGTGACTCTCATGCCCTATAGTTAATTTCATGGATACCACTTAACTGATGCTTTAAATCATACCCTAATATACCTTCTAAACTTGGTGAAAATATACATTGAGTTCTAGGTTCTCTAGTAGATAACTTCCTATCTCTCTGAGGTAACTTGTGGACTCCCTACTCTATGTGAATTTTTTTTTGACATGTCACCTATATTTAAATCAGACCATTGTGGAATAACCAGGTGTTTGATTCAGATCTGCTGGAGACTTATATTCTAATACTTGTTGAGAGGGTCAGAGTCCAGACCTAGAGACAGACTCTTTGAAGCTAAAGGTCATTTTAGTGATTGAGATGTGAGTTATTTTCTAGAGTAAAAAGTTACCTCCTTTTTCGCCCTTGGTAGAGTGCCCTGACGTCAGAGTTCACAGCAACCTCCAACTCTTGGGCTTCAGCGATTCTCCTGCCTCAGCCTCCCAAGTAGCTGGGACTACAGGTGCCCCCTATAATGCCCGGCTATTGTTTGTTGTAGTTGTTGCGGTTTGGCCAGGGCTGTGCTTGAACCCGCCACCCTCGGTATACAGGGCCAGTGCCCCACTCACTGAGCCACAGGTGCCGCCCGTTACCTCCTATTTTAATAATAAAGAAGAAACAAAAAGAAATAGCTCCAACCATTTTTTCTTCTTCTTTTTTTTTTTTTCCTCAAAAAAGCTGTTTGTCTGGTGCAAGTGATACAGGTATTGGGGTTAAGCAATTTTTTTTTTTAACCCCAATTTCCAGGCGGGACTAAAGTGTGTTTGTTATGAGTGAGCCTTGAGGCCTTCTGATTTCCACAATATTGTATCTACTAAATTTGGTAAAAAGTTATTCATTTGTTTTTAGGTAATATAATAACAAATGTACTATTGACACTAAAAATAAATGAGAAAGAATTGATGTCTGAGAAGAAACCAGAAAGTAAATTTGTCAATAAGAAAATCAACTGGAGGCTCGCCTGTGACTCAAGCGGCTAAGGTGCTGGCTGCATACACCTGAGCTGGCGGGTTCAAATCCAGCCAGGGCCTGCCAAACAATAATGATGGCTGCAACCAAAAAAAAAAAAAAAAAAATGGCCAGGCATTGTGGCAGGTGCCTATAGTGCCAGCTACTTGGGAGGCAGAGGCAGGAGAATCACTTGAGCCCAGGAGTTGGAGGTTGCTATGAGCTGTGATGCCACGGCACTCTACCCAGGGTGACAGCTTGAGGCTCTGTCTCAAAAAATAAAAAAGAAAGAAAGAAAGAAAATCAACTGGAATGTTCCAGAAAACAGGAAATTCATAGCAACCAAATCATAAAGGGCCTAGTCAACCTGAGCTGGCACAGGAGGAAGAAGGAAGAAAAAAAGACAAAATCTCCTCAAAAAGAGCTAGTTGATGTTAAAAAGGAATGGCAATTTAGAGTACAGAATTGGAATGAATATACTGTTCACCTGAAAGACCAAATGCAGGAGATGATGAAGGCAAAAACCAACTTAGAGAATCAGTATATGAAAAAAACTACTACTGAGCTGCAGATTGCCCAGACCCAGCAAAAATGCAATGAAGCAGAGGAACTCTTCCTGGAAGAGACTGAGAAACTATGGATGAAAACTGAAGAGGAGAACCGGATTCATGGGGAGGTTGAAGTGGTCTTTAGAAAGGAGCAGCAGGAGAAGCTGGAGGAGTTCTGGATGGAGAAATGTAAGGACACAGAAATGAAACAGGATAAACTAAATTCTCTAACACCTACCAGGCTCAGTAACTTAGCACACCTTCAAGACCTTGCAGAGATGATAAAGGAGTATAAACAGGTCATCACTGAAGGTCGAATAGAAAAGGAGAAGAGCAGGAAAAAGGCAGAACAGGATCTCTTAGCATTAAAGAGCATCGTGAAGTTCCAGGCCTGGTGGCGAGTGGAAGGAAATCGGTGGTTTCAGACTGCCTAGCGACAAAGAGAATAGCAAGGATTCAAAAGGTAAAGGCAACGACGAGGATAAGCAGAGAAGCATGAAGTGACCAAGTTATCATTTGCCCTTTTCTCTGGTGTTCGGAAGATGGGAATGAGAACTGGGGAGAGTAAGAGGCACCTCGTACCATCACAAATTACTCATCTGTTTCTTATGCAGACTCCCAGATGAAGCCTGCTGATTTCACTGTGCCTGTTACTTTAGTTTTCAAACCCTGAATTAGGATATACCATCAATTTAGGGCTTCCTCATATTTTGAATTCTGTTGGGAAGAAGTGTTTCTGGTAGCCTTGTTAAGATTCCTCTTGTTCTTTCTCACCAGAAAAAAAGAGTTCATGGTTACATAGTTACAGCAATGCATTAACACTTAGTAATTTCTGTCAAAAAAAAAAAAAAAGAAAGAAAGAAAGAAAGTCAACTGATGACTCTGGTAGTGCCCTGTACTATAGATTTCTTTGTCCTTGGAATGAGTTTCCTGCCCATAAGGAACACCGGGGGACACTGACATGGACACTGACATGGACTTTTGACTCTGCTGCTTTCTGTTTGAGGAACTATGCTGAATGCATGGGATCTAACTACCAGGCTCAAAATATGCTTATTATTTTCCTGAGAGGCTCAAAGAATCCTCATACAAATGGGTCTAAGCTCCCCTGAAATGTCTGCCTCACAGTGACAGATCAGATTCCCTGATGTTCCTTTGAAAAGGTGCAAGTCTGTGTGAAGGGGCAACAAGAAAAGGCTGGAGTGGTTATGTGCTGGAAACTGATGACAAATAAGATGAGAAAACAGAAACACTCAGGATGTAAAGTGAAAAGTATTCTGAAAAAGTAACATACCCAAGGGAAGCCTAAATGATGTAAATATAGAAACTGAAAAGCAACGCAAAGCACACACATCTGACCCTAGAGCCTTGGCACTAACTCAGCGCACAGAAGGGGCTGGCAAAGTGGAAGCTGCCCTAAAAGATGCATCCCATTTTGCTACACGTATTCTCCATTTCTCTGCCCACTTGCTCCTCATAGAAATTGGCTTCTGCTACCACCTAACTATCTGAGCTGAGTTGCTGCCAGTGAGTGTTGTCTTTGACCTCACTTCCCTACAGTGTGTATCTCTGTTAATAGTTTACACAGTGTGAAAATGCCCCCTTGACTCCAATGTTAACAAACCCAGAGCTGCTCACTGCACAAAAAGCCAATTACTGAGATAATGAGGATTGTCAAAGAAGAAAGGATTTATTGTGGAGGAACACGTCAACCAGGAGGTGGGAGGAATGGACCACCTCAAATCTGCCTCCAAGGCCAACAGGGTAATTTTCTGGAGGTGAAATGAATAATGCATGAGGGGAGTGCCATACGTTGGGGAGGAGTGCCGGGCACAAAGCATAGTAGAAATCATGCTAGTACACACATTCCATGATCAAAGAATGGCACATAAGTCCCTCCCAGGGTGGGGCTTTTAGTGGCATAATGAACTAGGGGTTAACTGGTCATTCTTTCAGCCTGTGCGCAGGTAGAATGTAGGGAGTAGGCTGCTCAGTGGGTCCTTGGGCACAATCTGTGGTGGGGTGTTGCTTCTCTTGTCTTCTCAGGACAAACAGGTCGTGGAGGCTTTGTAGTTAAGCTCGTAGCTGCAAGGATGCTCTGCCATTTCTAGGAAAGAAACTCAAAGGGGAATGGATCAGTGCAACAGAAAGTTACAACTTCCTGGTTAGCAAATCTTAACTGGCTTGGGAACTTGAAACACAAGATAACTGAAAAAAAAAAAAAAAAAAAAAAAAAAACTATTAAAAAATGTTTTCTTGCTTATGGAGCTGATTACACTGAGACACCAACCACTTTCTCCTCATATTCCTGACCTGTTAGTACCTGCCTTTGAGTTTCCTTCGCTAATGTGTCCACCCTTTAAAGATAAGCATAACTGGACACAATGTTCCTAGTGGCAAGATTATTCACCATTGGGATTAAGCTACATATCAGGGGTTCACGTGTACAAAAATAACTTTTTTTTATCCTTACAGCAGCCGTTCATTAGCCCCTGTCTTCCTCACCGCCCATCCACTCATTCAAGCCAGGAACTTCATGGGAAACTTCGGCTCTTTTCTGTCCTGCACCCTTAAAAACAGCCAGGTTTTAGTGATTCTATTGCACAAATGCAGCAGGTCACCATTTCCTTTCCATTTCCTCCACTTTATTTCACATAGTTGCCATCTCAGAGTTTTTTGACTACTGTCCTTTGAATTCTTTCTTATTCTGAGATTAAGAACATTTTCTTTAAATGAAAATCTAATCACGTTACCTCCCTTTATGTTGCCTGTCAAACAATCCAAATTTATTAGATAAATATTCAAAAATGTATTATTGATTTGTCTTAAACTATGGTTTGGTTCCATCTCCCCTTAGGCTCCCACTTAGGTCTCAACTTCAGCTGTCCTCTGCTTCTAATTCTCATCTTGCTCTTTCAAAGAATGGGTGAGTATACCTGTTTAGGCCGGTGGTTCTAAACGAATGGCGAGTTTTTCCCCTTTCCAGGGAACATTTGGCAATTTTTAGAGACTTTTTGTTTTTTTTTTGAGACAGAGTCTCATTATGTCGCCCTTGGTAGAGTGCTGTGGTGTAACAGCTCACAGCAACCTCAAACTCTTGGGCCTAAGTGATTCTCTTGCCTCAGCCTCCCAAGTAGCTGGGACCACAGATGCCCACCACAACGCCTGGCTATTTTTGTTGTTGTTGTAGTTGGCATTGTTTTAGCAGGCCCCAGCCAGGTTTGAACTCGCCAGCCCCAGCGTATGTGGCCGGCGTCCTAGAGACATTTTTTATTGTCACAATTTGTGTAGGACTGCTACTGCCCTCTAGAGAGTAGAGGCCAGGGATGCTGCTAATATACTACAATGCACAGGACAGTGCCCCTACAAAAAGGAATTGTCTGGCCTCAAATGCCAGTAGCGCTGCTCTTGAGAAACGATTGTATAAACCAACTATGTCTGGAACTGTGTTTCTCGTGTTCTGGGACTCCATTGTCATGGCGTAATTGTCAGAGTTCGTAATCAGTCAGATTAAACATTTGGTCCCTTCCTTTAGTGAATTATGTTGGGTTGTGATTTGTGCTCTCTCCTGGTCTGTTACTCTTGCTTCAACTCCATATGGTTTCCCCACAGGAAAGTAGGAGGTAGAGTTTTGTGTTTTGTATGGTGGCCTCTGTTGCAGTTCTGCTTCTCTGTGATTTGCTATTCACAGATTGTCAACAGTGCAAATCAGACCTTTTTGCTTAAGTCCTTTTGTTTCATATGTAAATCTAGAGTATCCATTGTAAAGGACATTGATTATGGTATAATGACAGTATCATGATTTTAGAGAATCGGAGTATACAACTACAAGGGTTACCTGCTTACTCTGTATGGATCACTGTTGTGTTGTTACTCTTGGACACACACTGTCCATGAATTCAGCAGCTTTACTTGTATAATTGTTTCTTTTAGAGTACTTCTGTTTATACTTACAAATATTATTTCTCCTTGCTATATTCCTTATAAATTCTAAAATGTGTTTTCTAGCCTAGCAGTTGTTTTCTTGACAGTTTGAGTTTCCTCTACCTTCCTGAATGGGTTTCTGGATTCACTAAGAAGAGTCAGTGGAGGGAGGAACAGTGCACTGTGAAGTCTTTTGTCTGATTCTGTTGTAGGACCCTGAGACATACGGCAAACTGCAGATATGAAATTGAAATGTAAATTGTTTTTAATGTTTATGAGTACATGCACTTACATGTGTTTGTTTATATGCTCATTAAATATGGCTGGTCTAATTGATGGCTGGCATGTGTATTAGGGTGTTGTATTTAATGTATACACATTGATTCATTCTTTTGAAAGACAGAGGCTTATTCCTAATAATGAACTAATTAATGATGAATGGGAGTTAGAACTAGTTCAGAAATGAAATTGTTGTGCTTCCCCATACTATAATATTTGGAACATGGAATATTTGGGACATGCCATAAAATTGATGGATTCCTTTAAATATGGTAGTGTTTTCTTTCTCACTCCCCATCCCCAACACTCTAATAAAATTAAATGAATATGTTGTATTCAGGGGAAAAGTAGAAGTAAGGAGTCTTCAAAATATTCCTAATAAATTATTTTCAAATTGTTTGACTTTCATTATTTCAGTCATGGAAACTGCCCTGTCCTAATATTAAGAAGCCTAGGAGGAAAAACAGATGCCAAGATCTTACAGTGTTTGATGGATTTCTTGTATACAACTCATTCCTGTCTTTACTGTATGGATTACGGGAATCTTTTTTTTTTTTTTTTTTGTATTTTGAAATATTTGCATATATGTAATGAGATGGAATTCAACTCTAAACATAAAATTTATTAATGTTTCATATGTACCTTATACACATAGTCTGAAGGTAATTTTATCTGATATTTAAAAAAA
>CAUYRH010169674.1:0-30630 GCA_963574655.1 Perodicticus potto | reverse complement strand
TCAAGTCACGTTTGACTTCTGCAATTACAAGAGGTGCTCATTGTGACTTGTATTCATCTTTTGTCATCAGTATATATTACTACAATTTTAGTACAGTTTTTTCCCTTTATTAGAATGTGTATATCTTTCTGGAACCCTCTGTATTAATATCATGCAGTTTAGAAACATTTTATGAGTATCTCAGTGACTTTATTTCTTTGCAACAATACCCGTCTCATAAATTAGAATCAAAACAGACTTCATAAGATATTGCTACAGTGTAGATGTTGAACTATAACTCTATAAAAATCTACTATATTTTTAGACACCCTTAGTCATCCCTTAATATCCATAAAGGATTGGTTCTAGGACTCCCTTTCCCCTATGGATACAAAAATCTGTGGATGCTCAAGTCCCTTTTATAAAATGGCACAGTATTTGCATGTAACCAATGCACATACTCCCACACACTTTAAATCATCTCTAAATTATCTGTGTTCCTGAGGAATATTGGTTTGTATGTTTTTCTGTTGTTTTCTTTCATGGCTTTGGTATCAGAGTGAGACTGGCTTTGTAGAATGAGTTAGGGAGAATTCCCTCTTTCTCGATATCATGGAACAGTTTCAGTAAGATAGGTGCCAGTTCTTTGCAGATCTGGTAGAATTTGGCTCTGAATCTGTCTGGTCCAGGGCTTTTTTGTTGTTGGGAGATTTTTCTATTATTGTTTCAATCTCATTATTCACTATCAATCCATCAATATTTCTATTTCTTCTTGATACAAATATGGAATATTGTGTTTCCAAGAAATGTATCTATTTCCTTTAGATGTTGTAGCTTCTTTGCATAGAAGTTTTTATAGTAGTCACAGACAATATTTTGTATTTCTGTGATGTAAGTTGTAATGTTTCCTTTTACAATTCTGATTGAGATTCTTTGAGTCCTTTCTCTTCTATATCTGTATCTAGCTAGGTTTTATTGATTTTGTTTATTTTTTCAAAGAACCAATTTTTTGTTTCATTGATTCTTGTATTTTTTTCTTGTTTGATTCTATTTCATTTAAATCTGCACTGATCTTTGCTATTTCTTCTGCTAGCTTAGGGTTTGGTTTGTTCTTTTCCTAGCTCCACGAGTGGTGACATTAGGTTATTAATTTATGCTCTGTCTTTCTATCTTTCTAATGTATACATTTTTTTCTTTTTCTTTTCTTTTTCTTTTTTTTTTGCGACAGAGTCTCGCTGTGTTGTTCTTGGTAGATTGCCCTGGCGTCATAGCTCACAGAAACCTCCAACTCTTGGGCTCAAGCGATTCTCTTGCCTCAGCCTCCCAAGTAGCTGGGACTACAGGCGCCCACCACAACACTCAGCTTTTTTTTTTTTTTTTTTGGTTGTATTTGTCATTGTTGTTTGGCAGGCCCAGGCTGGGTTTGAACCCGCCAGCTACAGTGTATGTGGCTGGCGCCCTAGCTGCTTGAGCTACAGGCACCCAGTCCATGTTGATTAAATGTTGTTCTATCTGTAAAACAGAACAATGCTTGGCTATTTTTTTTTGTTGTTGTTGTAGTCGTCATGGTTGAATAGCAGGCCTGGGCCAGGTTTGAACCTGCCAGCCTAGGTCTATGTGGCCAGAGCCCTAACCACTGATCAACGGGTGCTGAGCCTCTGAAGAATACATTTAAGGCTATAAACATGCTTCTTAGGACTGTCTTTTCTGTTTCCTAGAGATTTTGGATGCTTGTGTCATTTTTGTTATTCAATTCAAAAAATATTTTGATTTTCACCTTGATTTTGTCATTGGCCCATGACCATTCAGTATCAGGTTGTTTAATTTCCACCTATTTGTGTAGTTTTGAGATTTCCTCTTGGAATTGATTTGTAGTTTTATTCCACTGGGGTCTGACAACATGCAAGGTATGATTTTGATTATTCTGAATTAGATGAGACTTGTTTTGTTGGCTAACACAGGATCTATCTTGGAAAATGTCCCATGTGCTAATGGGAAGAATGTATATTCTGTAGTTTTTAGGTAGAATGTTCTGTGACTGTCTGTCAGGTCCATTTCTTCTGAAGTCCTATTTAAGAGCACTGTTTTCTTTCTTGATTTTCTGCCTCATTCATCTATCTAGTTCTTTCAGTGGAATGTTGACATTCCCAGTTATTATGATGTTTCTATTTATCTCTTTGCTTAACTCTTATATTAAGTGCACATATATTTACGATTGTTATATATTTTTGTTACATTATTTTCTTATCATTATGTAATGACTGTCATTATTATTATTATTTTTTTTTTTACCATTTTTGATTTAAAGTCTATTTTATGTGACATGAGAAAGGCTACTCCTGCTTGCTTTTGGTTTCCATTTGTGTGGAGTATTTTTCTCCACCCCTTTACCTGCATCTATGAGAATTTCTGCAGGTTAAATGCGTTGCTTACCTGCCAACTCCAGTATAAGGGGCCATTGCCCTACCCCTTTGAGCCACAGGTGCAGCCCCTATCTGAAGCTTTTAAGTGTAGCATTAAAGACCATTTACATTCAATGTTAGTGTTGATAGGTGAACTACTGTTTTGTTCATTGTGGTTTTGTTACCTAGGTGCTTCTTTTTCTCCCTTGTGTTACCTTTTTGTAAGAGCCGTGAGTTTTAACTTTCAAGTGTTTTTATACTGGTGAGTATTGATTGTTCTGTTTTATGGGTAGAACACTTTTAAACGTTTTTTGTAGGGCAAGTGTAGTGGTAACAAATTCCCTCAGTGTTTGCTTGTCTGAAAGAGTATTTCTCCTTTATTTATGACATAGTTTTGCAAGACACACAATACTTGGCTAGTTGTAATTTTGGTTAAAAAGACTAAAAATGGCACCTCAGTCCCTTCTGGCTTCTGATGAGAAGTCTGCTGTTGATCTGTTGGGTTTTCCTTTATAAGTTACTTGATGCTTTCATCTCACATTTTGCAGGATATTCTCTTTCACTTTGACTTTGGATTCGTGACTGTGTGCCTTGGTGATGTCCTATTTGCCATGAATCTTTGAAATGTGCAATGCCTTTCTTGTACCTGGAAATGAAAATCTCTAGTGATATCAGGAAAGTTTTCCTTACATATTTCCTCAAATAGCTTTTCCATGCTTTTTTTTCTTCTCCCTCAGGGATACTTGCAATTTGTACATTTGTTCCCTTTATATAGTCCCATATTTCTTGGAGAGATAGTTCATTTTAATTCTTTTTCTTTTTTGAGTGACTGGGTTATTTCAAAAGCCTTGTCCTTGACTTTTGAAATTCTTTCTTCTGCTTGGTCTGGTCTTTGGTTAACACTTTCTACTGTATTTTGAAATTCTATTAATGACACTCATTTCTAGAAGTTGTGTTGTATTCTTTTTCTGATATTATCTATCTGTTTAGTGGATTTTTCATTCATATCCTGGATTATTGTTTGGGTTTCTTTGTGTTGGTTTTTAACTTCCTCATCAATTCTATTGATGTTATTTGCCTTCTATACAATTTCATCTCTGACATTTCAATAATTTCCTTTTGGCTAGAATCCATTGTTGAAGGACTATTGTGATCCTTTGGGAGCATCAAAACAACCTGTCTTTTTGTGTTGTCAGAGTTCTAATGCCAATTCCTTCTTATCTGAAATACCTTTTCTTAGCTAAAAACAGATAGCTTGTGGAATATCTGCTCTCCTCTGCTGGGAACTCTGTTGGTCAGTGAAAAGAAGGCGAGGTCCCTGGATGGTACATTTGAGTCTAACTCTGGAAGAATGACATGGCAGCGGAGAGGCAGCTGCACTGATGCTCTTCTGAGTCTCCTTGTTTCCCTGTGATTGTCATGGCTGTCAGTGCAAGGAGTGGTGGGCTATGGGCACATGTGGCATGTTTATGGCAGAAGTGGGCACATGCAGCATGAGCATTCACCCCACCTATTATTAGTGCCAGCAGCATATGCCAGTGCACGGTTGCATAAGCACTCGCCACCCCACCCGAGTCCATCAGTAGTAATGGCAGATCAATATACAGTTCAAGCATGTGTCACCCCCCAGGTCTGTCTTTGGTGGTATTATCTAGGCAACAGCAATGGCTGCTGGGCTGCTTGGATGGGAGCAGCAGGTGCTCAGGTCCATGGACTATCTCCCAGTCTGGGTCCTGTGGCAGCTGTGTCTTTGTGGGGCCATCTAGATGGCAGCAGGAGATATAGGGTCCATGGGTGCCTGCTTTGTCCAAGTTCCGCAAGAGCAGTGGGGGCATGGGGCACACACTCACAGGACATGCAAGAGCCCCTGAATTTCTGCTCTTCCCCTGTCCCAGTAGGGGTTATGGGAAGGCAGCAGCTGTAGATCTGACCCCAGGTAGATGCAGCACTCTAGGTCTGGGACCTAAAAATGACTCTAGTCTCAACATCCAAGTTCATAAGCCAGCCAGACCCTGCTGTGCCTTCTCTCCAGATCAGTGCTGCTGCACAGTATCCAGGCAGCTCTCTTTGTCAGTCCAGCAGCCTGATGGAGTGGGATTCACATAGCTCTGATTGCAATGTCTGTGGGGAAATGTGGCACCCCAAGGCTCTCTCCTCTGTGATTTCTCTATATGCACAGGCCTTCCCTGTGTACCAATGACCCTGCTGAGTAGGTCGCCCCACTTTTCTTCCCTTTCCCTCACTTAAGGAGTCTCCTGTCACCTCTGTTTTGATTCCCGATGCACTCTCTTAGATAATTGATCTAAAGATGAATACCCACTTGCCACTTTGAGTCCTCTACATAAGAGCAGCCTGTGCAGCTGATTTAATCTTTTAAGTGTATACAGATATGAAAACATCCTTTCATGCTACTTCTTTTAAATATATACACTAGTGAATCCAAAATAGCTACTGAGGTTTTCACATAACACCATCCAACTGTTCTTAGGGGAAGACTAGTGGGATCTCTTCCTGTACTTCTCTTTTTCTAAGAGGTAAACCTTTCCTAAAATCTCCACAGCAGAATTCTCCTTGCATTTCATTGTCTAAATTCTTATCCAATGCCTGTGGATAAACCAGTCTTTGGTAAAGGGAATGGTACACTCACAAAAAGAAGGAAGGAGAAATAGCTGTTAGAAAGGCAGTCAACAGGGTCCTGTTTAGTATTATAGCATGTCAATGGGTTATAAGTGGTGTCTGGTGTGAAATACTATATTTTTAGATAGGTTACACATATAAAGTTACATTTTACTATATCATTTATGGTCACATATATTTTTCAAAGATAAGATTAATTTTTGAGATTTTTTTTTCTTTGCAGTTTTGGTCGGCTTAAACCCCTCACCCCTGGTATATGGGGCCGGCACCCTAATCCTTGATCCACAGGCACCACCTATAATTTTTATATTACGTATAAAAAATTACCTATATTAACTCATATACACTCAAAGAGGTTTCAAGAGATCTTGATTGACCTGATTTGATCTTCACATCTTCTGCCACTGGTGCTCGCTTTGTCCCCAACAAATATGTCTCCCTTCTCTGTAGGCATCCCTCTTCAAACCACATCCTTAAGTTGGTCCCAGTAGACACATTCTTCACTTTGAAATTTACCTTCTTAGATTACAAAAGTGAATCTGAGAATCAAAACTTTTACTTCATAATGTCCTTTGTTCATCTCTGAAATTATTTTCCCATGTCCATGGTCTAATTTTTTTCAATTAAAGAAGTATGAAATAACGAAATCATGATGAGAAACTTTGGATTCCTGGTATATTTCTTAATTTTCCCCAAATGATACTTGCAGGCCGCTTTCTAACCTGATGACACAAGTCCAGCTGCCTTTTTTTTTCTTTTTCCCTCATAATCCTCTTCCTAGACACTTTTTCTTTTTAGTAAGGCTTACTACTTATGGACAGAAATTTCCTGTTTTTATATGTCAGTGGCATTTACAATCTGGGATAGTTAAAAAAATGCAATAATTTCTGTAGTATGTCTTAACCTTTATATAATTTAATTAATCTATATATTCTCTGAATTTGTATTTTTTTCTTTGAAAATGGACCAATGATATTTGTGATCCAAACCTGATCCAAATACTCATGCTTCCTATCTGATATGTGTGAATGCTCCCAATTTAACTTCCTAATAAGGAGTGTCTATTGTACTTGCCACTGTGCTAATAAAGCCATGGATAACATTGGAACTGAAATATATGTTTATTAAGCACTTGAGTTGGGTTTCAATATTTCCTTCAAAAGCCCAAATTAACAAAAATTATTTCTATGATATAATTTAATAAAAATAACTAACACTTAGCAAATGGTGCTCCTTCTAACTCCAGGAATTATAAGAGTGAAATAATATTTTTTCACTTTAATAATAACCACCTGTGATGAATCACGGCCCTTTCTTATTCATGAAATGAGAGGAGTTTGAGAAAGTGGCAGCAAATAAGAGTTAAGTACTTTCAAAGGTCTAAAATCTCCAAGCCACTTGAGATCTACTTTATATATGAGAGGATTGGCACTGTAGGGAAATCTAGTAATCTGAATGTGTTCACCATTACGTCGGACATTTACACAAGTATATGGTGTTTTTTTTCAAGTGCAACACACAATGGAAAGCAAGGTTGAAAATACTTCTGATCAGAGCCATGTAATTCCCATTAAAATTTTTTGAATATACCAGATCTACTATAAGTGTTAATATCTATTTATTAATTTGGAAGAAAAGTAAATTTCTGAGCCTAGTACTGGAAACATTTCTTTATAAACATGTCAGTATTTGGAAGTGTTTTTTTGATAGAGAAGTATCGATATTTTGTCAAGGCTGCATTGAACGATTTTGTAAATCATTTGTTCCTTATTGCTAATTAGCCAGTATATTCTAGCATTCCACATTAAATTGCTTATATTTTATCTAATACTATGTCTTCTACTAGCTTTCATAAAATCTTCAACCAGATTTATCCAGCTGTCTATGCTTTTTATTTTTAGCACATTAGAGGTTGATATAATCTTACTTTGTCTACTACATACTTTTATCACTTGGATCTGATTCATGTTAATTCCTTTTCTTCAAACTGCTTCTTGTATTCTTATTTATATTTTTATTGAGGTAAGATAATTTCATACTCAGGTTGAAAACGTGTTCATGTTAGTCTTTAGAAGTATGTTCTGGTGATATTTAATTTGTAACTGTAATCTCCTTGAGAAAATAACTGTAGCCTACATGTGGGTGTAAGTGATGTTTGATAGGGATTCAATTTGAAATTGGAGGGGGGAACAGGTTATTGACTCAAAAGGTTAAAGGATATGATTAGAAAAAGGAAAGTGTCTCTCTTCTCAATGTCTGCTAACAAATATGGAGATGCATTCTCTTACATTTGGCATTATTTCTTTATATTTTTGGTAGGAAACAAGATATAAAATTTATAAGAAACTTCTTTCTACGGTATTTACTAAGATAATTCCCTAATTGCAATGGCAATGGCATTCAATGAATCGGGATGCTAATAGCTCTAGAGATGTAATCACATTGCGGTAACTTTTAATTTCGAGATACAGTTTCGGAGCATAAGAAGTGCTCTGCTGAAACACGTCGGTGAAAACAGAATCTGAATTAGATTAAACAGTGATTTATTATAGTTATATATAATTACCAGTTTTCTAATGCTGCCTACATGTTTATATTTCTCTATACAATTCAATTGTCATTATTCTTAGAAGTACTTAAGATTAGCTAATTTTAAATATGAATTTTAATTATGAAGTAAAAGCCAAAGTAAAACATATTTCATTGGAAATATGCTTGTTTTATTTATTTAGCCCTCTACTAAAAATAATGTTCAGACCTAAAAAATTTAGATAAGATTATGGAGACAATATTTTTCACAAATATAAGCTAAAGTTACTTTTTTAAGAAAAAATAAAAAATTAATGTTAAAAATCAATTATAGAAATCTTTGTTATTACATTGCACTTAAGAAAATTACTAATTTGGAACTGCTGAGACTCCTTGGCTCAGTTTACATTCGTGAACTAATTGTGAAGTGGCAATGTCTAAGTCACAGAATATCCTTCTTACCAGCCCTTTAAAACCCACTAAATAGATAAAAAGTCTTAAGAAATGGCTATTGCAATGGAAAGTATTTCTTTAGGTATATGTCCTGAGTAAAAATATAATGTGTTGGATTTAGCAAAAATATAGTGATCATGTTTTTTAAAGCAACTGAATGTAAACTTTGGTAGAACAGTTTGACAAAACATTTGTGTTGTAGACATAATAGTGGCTTGGCTAAGGTCTTAGGGCTGGTTATGAACTATCAACCAATAACTGTTCACATTGAATCTAGAATGATTTTTAAAACTTCCTACATATGGAAATTAATAGTAATTTAAAAGATACATGTCTGAAATTTAAAATTACTTGATCTCTTAATGAGCACCAGGAAACCCACTAGGAAAGTCTTTCCCCAATGCTCACTGTATGTATAAGTAGGTGAGCAGCCTATAATCTACAAACTCTCAGGGAAAATGAAGGCAGAAATTTCAACAACATACTTTTCTCTTGGTACTTACCAGAGTCCACATGCCACTATGCAAATAGTTAATTTCATTTTTCACCTACAACATATAATGCATACAGTAAGTGTTTGCTGGATGAATGAATGAATAAATGAATGAATCAGAGTACTAGAAGGTCACATTCTCCAATTCATAATGTGGAGCCTTACTTCTAGAAAGGTTTTCTGCCTCCATTGATGAAACTCAAAGTATCATAGCTGCTCATCTAACTTGCTAATTCCTGTGTGAAACTGTCACTGGGATTGCCATAATGGACATCTGATATCGAGACTCTAAAATCTTTTTCTTGGAGGTGAGGGTACACACATCAGAGTGATACATAGTGCTTCCTGCATTGGACTTCATACATCTCAGTTACCCTAGTTAGTTTGAGAGCAACATGTTATACATTTCTTTTTTTCCCTCTAGCCCCACTCAAGCTTTCCACTATTGAAAATGTTAGCTGTCTCTCTCAAAGCAAAGTAAAGAATCAGACTAGTATTGACTAGAGGTGGAAGATGCTGCTGAACATGGCACTGGAACTCCCATTGGCCATAGCAGTGAAGCCAGTCCTGCCTGCAACATTGGCTCAGGCTCTCTCTTCCTCATACTTAAAATTCTCTTTATAGTCTGATGGGAAGTAATGAGGGTAGGACTCACTAATTTCTGACAACATGGAAACTCTGACTTCATCTTGTTGGTTTCAGCCTGGGCTCTGGGACCCTAAAGGAATTCATAGTGTGGGGATCGCTATTGGGCACTTGGTAGTACTCCAGATACTTTTCCTTCACCAAATCTCAGGGGATGAATTTCCATGGACCCCCAGAGTTGACGTGCTTTCTTCCACAATATGTAATATGTCTATCATATTCAACACTTCCTAGACTTCTTCCTCAGTGGAATAGTTGGCCCCCATGATGATCACATACAAGATAAAATCAGGAGGCTGATCTTGGGCATGTCCTTCTCACCTATCAACATCCCATCATAAGCGAGGTCTAGTTTGTTGACAAGGGCATAGTACTGGTTGTAACAGTGCACTTATTTCACATCAACACCAAAGGTAGCTCCTTGTGCTTAGAGGCTCTTCTGAGGATTCCAGAGACATGGTCTTATACTTTTGAGTCCATTCTTCAGCTTGTCTGACTTTCTGGTAGTCTCGTTCATTTGATACTTGAGTAGCAGGACATTGACTAATAATTATACCTTTTGCAGAGGATCTTTAGGAAAGTTTTCAGTGTCTGGTGGGATCTGCAAAGTGCTTGAATTTTCTACCTTTCCATGGCTTCTGGAGACATGATTGTATTTCTTCAATGAGACAACAATATGACAATGGAAGAGGAGTAGTCACTCTGATGACCCTGGGGTAAACTAGGTGTCCCAGAAGTAGAAAACTCTTCTATAATGTAAAGTATCAGAGAAAAGGATCCAGAAGAAGCCTAATTGGAAGCCTCTGAAATTTATAGACTCCCAAGGCCTTGGGTCTTTTCTGTGGATCTGAGGAGTGTTTTTCATATGGGAAGCACTGATGCTCCTTATTGCCAGGTATAATGATGGATGCAAGTGGAAGTAGACAGGAACATGGGGAGGAGAGCATGCAAAGAGAGCATATAGCCTGAGAGACAGAGGGAAAGTATGAGCTGCTCAAGATGGAAAATAGAACCAAGTCTTTAAAGAAAGCTGCATCTAATGGTCATTTTGGGGGGACTTTAATGTAGGGGGCCACTGTCTTCCTAGGCAACCTGCCTTTTAAGAACCTGAAAAAGTGAAGGAGAGGGTTCCTTTGTGGCTAGTCAGTCAGACAAGCTAACCTTTCCAGGACTCACAGAGGGTGGAAAGGGTCAAACCCTGTGTAGCTACTTTTGTTTTAGTTTGGATTGTCCCCTCCTTCTTCACGGAGATTAACCATCTTGGCTCCTGGCAAAGAGTGGGCCATCTTATCTCTCTGTTGACCTGAGGCTACCTCTTTAGACAAAGTCCTCATTACTCTGAAGAACTCTAAGAAAAAGTGAGGAGAAACCTCATCTCACTACCCCTGTATAGCAACTCTCTGGTCTGTCAGTAGGGACTAGATTCTGTAGCTTCATCTGTTCATGGATAGATGATATCGTCAGACCTCACTCAAGGTTCCTACTTTTGATTTGTGATAGGGCCAGGATCCTTTTCACTTTTAGGGTGAGTGGCCTTTTCAATATTCATTCAGATTCTCACTTGGAGTCCTGAATTGATGGGACATTCCCTCTCTACTGACCTGAGGCATAGGTCTATCCAACAAGTTCGTCAATTCTTTCACACTTACTAGTTTGAAGTCTGAGAGCTCTGCATAGGTCTTGTGAAGGCAACAGCAATGGCAGATCTCTAGTCTGTGGGACACACTCTGTTCTGATGTGGTTAGTGCATTTAGGCTCAGATGACTTTCCTTGACTATTGACAAGAACTAAAACTCTTCCCTCATGTGAATTGAGACTTTCCACACACAAAATGGCCTATTTCCCTGTGATCACCATTGAGATGTGAGGAGACATCTCTTTTGCCCTCCTTTGTCACAGTCATTTGTGAAATCACAATTTTCTGACATTGTGATCTTTTGAGACCTAACTCAGAGTCCTTACATTAACTCCTAGTTGTGCCATGGACTCTTTATTCAGATGATTTATGTCAACTACACGTATCAAAACCTTCACCTCCACAAGCCTGCAAGAGAAAGAGAAGGGTCATCTCAACTGGGCAGCCCTTTGCTGGACTTCTCAAGGCTGACAGGAAGGGCAGGATAGGACTTCTTGCATCTCCACTGTATTACGCTTAGTGGTCTTTTCAGTCTTAAATCCTTACTTCAACTACTAGCAGGACGGGGGCTCCTCCTTCTGCTAACCTGAAACATCTCTCCAAACTAGTGCTGGCCCTTCCTCAGACTCTCCAGGTAGAAACAATGGACTGTTTCAGCCTGTCAGATCAGAGAATAACTTACTAAGTTCAACAGTAGGATTTGGATTCAAATCTGAGTGTCTCTTTCTGTTCTGGGATGGATGCTCTCCTCAGGTCTCACTGAGTATCTCACTTTGAAACTTAGAAGGACTTGGGACTCTTAGTTACACTTTATTGACACTAATCCTCTGTTTCCACAGTCACATTGCCCATGTATTCTCAAGTCTTAAGTCCTGGGCCCGAAATCTGGCCATCGAAGACCAAGCTCCTGGTAAGAGCTTCACAGGGCTGAAGGCAAGGGCAGAACTCTGTGGGGTCCTCTCTGCTCTACAGTAGGTGGTACCCTCCAGCCTCACTCAGGATCCCCATCTGAACTTCTACCCAAGCCTTGGTGTCCTCATTGGGTGACCTCAGGCTACCAGCCTCTGACCAAGCATCACCTCACAAATTTCCAAGGTGAATATCAAGGGGTACTATTTCTGGTGCCTCCAAGGTGTCTCCCAGGGCTGTTATCAGGGATGTGGCTCCATATGGTACTCAGTGTTCTGGGATTTGTGATCCCCTCAGTCTTTACTCAAGGTCCTGACTTGAACTTCTAGTGTGGTCTGGGATTCTTGTCTCCAATATGAGGAGAATTTCCTCAGATCAAAACCATCATTTCTTTCAGATAAGAAAGTGATGGTGCCATAGCCTGGAAGCTGGAATTTTTCTGAGGTATAAGTACGAAGGCACCTAACCCTTGTAACTCTTCCCAGGGCTTCTCAAGGTAAATGTAAGTGGGGAAGCAGGACTTTGTAGGCTGCTCTATTCAAATATGAGTGGTCTGGGCGGCGCCTGTGGCTCAAAGGAGTAGGGTGCTGGCCCTATATGCCAGAGGTGGCAAGTTCAAACCCAGTCCCGGCCAAAAGCTGCAAAAAAAAAAAAAAAAAGTGTGCTCCCCTGTGTCTTCACCCTGGGATATGCTACCTCCATGACCATCTCTGATTTGTCCAACTTACAGAGATTGGGTTGATAGTCCCAGAATGGAAATGATAGATGGTGAAGCTGTAGCACAAGGCACTGTTGGTGGATTATCATAAGAAAAGGATAATCAGAGTCAAGGAAAAACAACACTGTCCTATACTTTCTGTTTGTCAGTAAAACTTTAATTCTTGGGGACCTATTGTTTTAAAAAAACAACTACTCTCTAAAAGTAAGATGGTGAATGTCAGGATGATTCTGTGAGCTCCAGATTCTTTGAGGTAAACTGCATAATTCCGGGCAGTGAGTTTCGTTTTTTTTCTTTTTTTTCTCTTGACCTATATGTACAGTGAAGAAATATTTTACATTTCTACTAATTAAATATATGTGTGTGTGTGGGTTAGCGAGTGTACGTGTATCCCTACAATGACAATAACAACAATAAAAGGTCAGTCCTCACCCAGTAAATAAGTTTCAAGTGGTTTTTAGTACAACTTCTGGAGTCATTTGCCTCATTTTCCCAATTATTGGTGTTTTTTTGTTTTTTTTTTTTTGAGACAGAGCCTCAAGCTGTCACCCTGGAGAGAGTGCCGTGGCATTACAGCTCACAGCAACCTCCAATTCCTGGGCTCAAGCGAGTCTCTTGCCTCTGCCTCCTAAGTAGCTGGGACTACAGGCCCCTGCCACAACGCCGGGCCATGTCTTGGTTGCAGCCGTCATTGTTGTTTGGCAGGCCGGGCTACATTCGAACCCACCAGCTCAGGTGTACATGGCTGGCGCCTTAGCCCGTTGAGCCACAGGCACCGAGCTTATTGGTGTTTTTCTTATATGTATGTTACCCTCATGGATACTGGTGCTGTGGCTTTAAATGCTTCTTCAAATTCCTCCAACTTTCATAGTACAATGGGAAGGGCAAAGCCTGATTTGAAAACTTCCCTCCAACTTATCCTGTCACCTGTAGCCCATTAAAGGGCACATATCTACCCCAAATTCTGTCCAAGCCCCTACTAACACTGTATGTACTAGTTAAACACATCCTTCCTGCTTTCCTAGGGATTTCTCATGTTTTATTTGTTAGGTGTTGTTGGTATTTTTCTTTCCTTGTCCTTTCTATATTTATTCAGATGTGTTAGATTGCTAGGCATGGCATACCGAAGTACCAATTGGTTGGCTTAAACAAGAGAAATTTATTTATTTATTTATTTTTAGTTTTGAATGCTGTAAGTCAAAGAGCAAGGCATTAGTAGGGTTGCTTCCTTCTGAAGATCGTGAGGGAGAATCTCTTCCATGTCTGCCTTGTGGTTTCTTGTGGTTCTCTGGAAGAAATTGGTATTTCCAGGCTTGTAGATACATCACCATCTTCATGTAGCCTTCTCCTGTGTATATCGTCCCTTTGTACATGATGTCTCTGTTATTAATTTTTCCCTTATTAGAAGAACATCATCAGATCTTCTGTACAAAAATGTTAAACAGAGTTTCTTAAGATTGAAATGAAAAAATGCTAGACAGTAACACAAACCTGTACAAAAAAATAAAGACCTTTCATGACAGTAACACATGGAAAAGGATAAAACTATTATTATAAATTTGCTTTTTAACTATAATTTCTCGACAAAATGTAAAAGAAAATAAAAATTAGTATAAGTATAGTTTAATGTGTATATAATGGAAGATGCAATTTGTTACATCAATAATGTGACGTGAAGGAGAATGAAGCTGTAAAGGAATAGAGATTTTATATGCAATTGAAGCTAATTTGGTACCAATTCAAAATAGATTGTTATAACTTTAGGATATTATGTGTAATTATTTAAAGTGTTGTATAAAATTTTTACTTTCAGGCGGTATGTACAAGGTGCATACTAAACATAAATAACGTTGTGTTCAGACTTGAGTTTGATCCCTTAAGATATTTCATCATGTATATGCAAAAATTCCAAAATCTGAAAAATTCTGAAACACTGGAATTCTCAACCTACATCATGTATAATCATTCCAAAACAAAACAAAAACACCTAAAACACTTAGGTGTAAATCTAACAAAGCATATATAAGACTTGTAGGCTGAAAAACATAAAACAGCAATGAAAGAAATAAAAAAAAATATTAACAAAGTTACAGGATAGATTTATGGTTTA
The DNA here is from genome assembly GCA_963574655.1 of Perodicticus potto. Lineage (NCBI taxonomy): Eukaryota > Metazoa > Chordata > Mammalia > Primates > Lorisidae > Perodicticus > Perodicticus potto. The sequence continues at coordinate 16,119 of CAUYRH010169674.1, read as the reverse complement.
AAATCTGAACACAGGGACAGCACCTGTGGCTCAAAGGAGTAGGGCACCAGCCCCATATGCTGGAGGTGGCGGGTTCAAACCCAGCCCTGGCCAAAAACTACAAAAAAACAAAAAAAATCTGAACACAGTACAGTAATATTCCCAAATTGATATACAAAGTTAACACACTCCTATAGGAATGTGTAAGGTATTGATAAAATATGATTCGTTAGATGTGCTTTAAAACTTACTTGGAATAATAAAGGTACTAGAATATCTAAATGATTTTGAAAAAAGAATTAAGTGAGAGGAATCACTAGATTTCAAGATTAATTATATAGAGATTGTTAACAAGTTTTCATGATATTGATGATGGATATAATAAGGATCATAAAATGTCCTTATACAATATGGCCAACTGATGTTTGACAAAGTTGCAAAACCATTCAGTGGAGGAAGGGTATAGATTTTGCAACAATTTATACTGGGGAAATTAGACATTCATAAGAAAAAAATGAAATTTGATCTAAATCACACACAATTTACAATTATGAAAAGAGGGCATAAAAATAATTTTGAAACATAAAGCTATAAACTTTTGTAAAGATACTGAAGAAAATCTTGGTATCTGAGGAATATTTAAAAGTTCTTACTCATTACATAAAAACATGACAATAAAAGAAAATATTAATGAATTCGAATTGATAAAACTTAAACAAGTTTGCTCTGTAAAAGTTCCTGTCAAATATATAAAAAGCAAGCTGCTGTCTGCAAGGTAATCTTTCTAAACTACATATCTAACAAAAGTTTTGTAAGATAGATTATATAAAGAATCCTAAAAATTTAACAGTTAAAAAAGAATTTACATTTGACCCTTGAACAAAATGGTGCAAAACAGCGCAGACATCCAGTGCAGTCAAACACCTGTACATAACTTTGATTCCCACAAAACTTAACTGTTAATAGCCTACTGTTGACCAGATGTCTTCTGATAACCTAAGCAGTTGCTTAGTGCACATTTTATGTGTTACATGTATTATATACTGTATTCTTACAATAAAGTAAAGTAGAGAAAAGAAAATGTTGCTTCAGCGCCTGTAGCTCAGTGACTATGGTGCCAGCCACATACACAGGAGCTGGTGGGTTCAAATCCAAACCAGGACTGCCAAACAACAATGAGAACTACAACAAAAAAAATAGCCGGGCGTTGTAGCGGGCACCTGTAGTCCCAGCTACTAGGGAGGCTGAGACAAGAGAATCGCTTAAGCCCAAGAGTTTGAGGTTGCTGTGAGCTGTGACGCCATGGCACTCTACTCAGGACGACACAGTGAGACTCTATCTCACAAAAAAAAAAAAAAAAGAAAGAAAGAAAGAAAGAAAGAAAAGAAAAGAAAATGTCAAGAAAATTATAAGGAAGAGAAAATATAATTTACTATTCATTAAGTGGAAGTGGATCCTCATGAAGGTCTTTACACTCATCATCCTTATTGTCATCATGTTGTGTAGGCTGAGGGGGAGGAAGAACGGGAAGGATTGGTCTTATTGTCTCAGAGGTGGCAGAGATGAAAGAGGTAGAGAAGGTGGAACAGGGTGCAGGAGAGGCAGGCACACGCAGCATAACTTTATGGAGCTACACAATAATTTCTGTCTGAATTTTTGCTTTTTAATTTCTCTAAAAGTTTCTATACAGGACCAATCCTTTTCCCACCATTTGCTTTAGTTTAAATGCCTGTATCATAAAATGGTCCAGGTCACTAAAAAAAAAAAGTTAAGATCTGTCTTGAGTAATTAGATCCCTTCTGTCAGATTGCCTAATGCCAATTTGTTTTCTGGCACTTCTATGTCTTATCTCTCATCACCTGGCACTGGTTTGGAAGCACTCATCATCCCCATCAAGTTGTAGTCTATTAAGTCCATTGGTGTTGTTTCTTCTGGTTCTTGAATTGTTTCAATATTCATATCTTGAAACTCTTCACCCTACACTTTTTTTTTTTTTTGCCATATCCATAATCTCTTTCATTATTTCCTTGATTGGCTCTGAAATAAATGCTGTGAAGTCACATACAACATCTGGACACAGTTTTTCTTTTCCAGCAGTAATTTGTTGTTTCAGGTCTGATGGCTCTCAGGGCCTTTTCTCCAAGAACAATGGCATCTTCAGTGTTGTAATCTTCTAGACTTCCATGATTTTCATTCAGGGTATTCTTCCATATTGCTGCCAATCCTTTCCATAGAGTACCATGTGTAGTGAGACTTAAAGGTCCTTATTATCCCCTCATCCAGAGGCTGAATTAGAGACATTATGTTTGAGGGCAAACAGGTCACTTCAGCATCTTCACTTTTGAACTCATGGGGTTCTGGGTGGCCATGTGCATTATCTAATATCAAAAGAACTTTAAAAAAAGTCCTTATACAGGAAGGTACTTCCTGACTCCAGAGCAAAAGTATGTATGGAACCAATCCAGAAAAAAATAAATAAAAGATTGTCAATGTCCAGTCCTTCTTGTTGCACAATTGAAAAATTGGCAGTGGGTTAGGTGTTTTATAGATAAGGGCAGTCCTTATTATAAACCCAATTGCATTTGCAAAACACTGTAAAGTTATCCTGTCCATCTCTCCTTAAATCCTAGTGCTAGCTTCTTTTCTTCCTAATAAATATCCTTTGTGGCATTTTCCCTGCAGAATAAGGCACTTTTTTCTGTATTAAAAACCTGTTCGGGCAGATATGCCTTCCTGTCAATGATTTCCTGAATGATGTCTGGAAACTTGAAGTTACCTCTCCTTTTATCTCGACATTTTAAAAGTCAATCTTTTTCTAAAATCATTAAACCATCCTCCTTTGCTGGTATTAAATTCCCCAGCTGCAGAGTCTTTACTGTATCTTTGTTTTAAGTTGTCATGTAATTACTTTGCTTTTTTTCAAATCATCTTAGAGTCTATAGGTATCTCTTTCTTATCCAGCACCCATATAAAAGTTGAATTTCCAATATGAGATAAAAAGTTTTTTCAAAAAGTACACAGATTTTGTATCTCCTGGTATAACTCCAGTTAAGGCTGCACTAATTTCCTTCCTTCTTTTCTTCTTTCCTTTCTTATCTTTCTTCACAGTTTCTGGCTGGGGCTGGGTTTGAACCTGCCACCTCCAGCATATGGGGCTGGCGCCCTACTCCTTTGAGCCACAAGTGCCGCCCTCTTTCTTTTTTTTAATAGATTCTGAAATGACGAGTAAACACAGCTGTAGACCTCAATCTATGGTACATATGAAGCAATTCAACTTTTTTTGGTAGTGTCACGACTCTTCTCTGTTTCTTGGGAGCACTTCCTTCATTGCTAGTGGCACTTCACATGAGTCCCATGGTGTTACTTAATGTTTATGGTATCACACTAAACACAATGAAAAGTACACAAGAATCACAAGAGATTGCATTTTACAATTTATAGGATGCAATTTACTGGAAAGACGAACTGCTCACTTGACCATGACTAGCGTCACATGGTGTTTTAAGCAGATACTTGGAATATTTGAGCTTATTGCAATAGCAACAGGAGGTGATGACAATATTATGTAGTTATGGTTTGATATTGCAATCTTATGCTTGTTTACATTTGTACAATCTGTGAGTGGGTATGTGAAAGTTTTGACAAATTTTAACTTTTTATGATAGATTTGTGGATATTTTATGGCAGAAAATAATAAAATAAACTGGTATCTACATATATTTTATGCATTCATAACATATCTAACTTTTTCTTAATTTTTTTGGGGGGTGTACATCCAAGCTATGCTGCTTATCTGCAAGAATTTTCAAATTGTTCATAATATTTAAAAAAATTTCCAATATATTAACAGAAAAAAAATATGTGTATAAGTAGACTACACAGTTCAATCCTGTGTCATTTAAGAATTAACTGTAATTAGAACATGAGCAAAATATATGAATGAAAATGTTCCTAAAGTGGATATACAGATAGCAAAAAAATACATGAAAAGAAGTACAACTTCAATAGACTTATGGAAAATACCAATTAAGACCAAGGTGGGAGATCAAGGTATCAATGCACATGTATCAGAACAGCTGAATAAAAAATGGTAATAATAACAGATACAAGCAATGACATGAAGGAAATGGATCACTCATACACTGGTGGGAATGTAAAATGGCACTTTGACTCTGGAAAACACTTAAGAATTTCTTTAAAAGAACAAATGATAAATACATCATTGAGGGAAACTGGGTGAGGGTACCACTCTACACTCTTGGCAAATCATGTGAGTCCATAATTAGTTCAAAATGAGGTTTAAATAAGTCTATGGATATTGTGGAAAGATGAGCCATAGTCTGGGATTCCTTTCAATAAATGTAAATAACAATAGACTAATATCCAGAAACATAAAGAACTAAAAATCAATTCCATTGCAAAAAAATAAAAAATAAAATAGGCTAACAATATGAACAGGAATAACCAAACAAGAAACCTGAATAACCTATAAGAGATGCTGTTTAAGGATTCTGTTGGTGGTCAGTAAATTGAAACAACCTTCTTATAGAGCCATTTGCCAAGAGCATATTGATTTGAAGATGCAAAATTTCTGTGACATCAAACGTGCTTTTGAATATGTATCCTAGGGTAATTATTTCATATTTGCAGGCCGAGAAATGTATAAGAATGCACACAACAGCTCTCTTTGGGATACCAAACAAAAAAAAATGTTAACCAAGCATCATTCATATGGAGAATATGCTGCAAGCATATAATGGGATGTTAAATACAGAAAAAATATGAATGAATTGAAGCTTGTAGAATCAACTTGGATGATTATTGAAAAAATATAAATGGAAAAATCAAATCACTAAAAACAAAGTAAGTTATGCTTTTGTAAAGTTGGGAAATATGTAAAATGTGAGTATTTAAGAATGCGTTTATATGTGTGTATTTAGTAAAAGCGTAAAGAATGAAATGAGGATGTTGAACACATAATTCAAGAAAAGTATTTCTTTTAAAGAGGTAGTCAAGGAAGAGAGTATAATTGAGAAGAGGAACAGAGGGTGTTTAAAACAAATGTTTATTTCTCAATTTTGGTGATGGTTACATGGGTGTTCATTAAGTTATTTTCTATGCATGTTTGTGTGTCTTAAATATTTCCTAGGAAATTAAAACAAAGGAGCAAATGTACTGAAGTGCACAATTAAAACTCAAACTAATTAACAACTTTATTAATTATAAATATATGTAACAAAACAAAGTAAAGGAAATCCAGGAAATAGTCTTGGTTATATAAATATGATCACGATGTATAACTCTTCCTGGATCAACAATCCCATTTGATGTGCCAATATGTGTTAATGATGGCAATTATTCTCATTAAATAACACAGGGTTTGTATTAGCATAGCTTTGTGGGGGCCAAAAAAGTTGATAAATTTGATAACCACTAATGTACATTAAATAGTTTGGAATTTTAATTGTTGGCCTTCAATTATTTACTTCAGTAAAAGGAGATATATTATAACTATCTAGAAGTTCTTTGCCTAGTTATTTCTTTTTGTATTTAACTATATATTTGCTTATGTTCCTTTTCAGACTGCAATATTTAAAGCTTCTAATAGACGAAATATAGGAATAATCAGATTCAGGTCAGGTTTAAGTAAAAATGAATTTGATTTGTCATTAGCCTGTGGTGGTTTTCTTCAAAGAATACTCCCTTTTTTTCCCCAGTTTTTTTTTTTTTTTGAGACAGTCTCACTTGGTCACCCTGGGTAGAGTGCTGTGGCATCATAACCCAGCATCCTCAAACTCTTGGGCTCAAATGATTCTCTTTCCTCTGCCTCCCAAATAGCTGGGACTACAGGCGTTTACCACAACACTTGGCTATTTTTAGAGATGACATCTAGCTCTGGCTCAGACTGGTCTCGAACCTGTGAGTCCAGGCAATCTGCCCACCTGGGCTTCCCAGAATGCTAGGGTTACAGGCATGAGCCACCACCGTGCCTGGCCTACACTCCCTTTTAAATGGATATTATTTCATCAAATCTGATTATTCATGGTCAAGACTATATTCAGATTAGCTAAATTTGAGAAAAATTACGGTTTTCTCAACTTCATCTATATTATGAATCAAATCCCAGAATTAACTCCTTATAAAAGCAACCCAGTAATTTTCCACATACATTAAGCAATTATACTTCAATATGTCTGTTTAAAAAGATGAAACTTTGGCAGTATAAGTTAGCTGACTGTCACAAAACCATTGGGCTTGTCACGGTTTTGAAATTCTGAGTTCTATTCTCCACCTTTCAAATATGATTACACAAATCTACAGCTTAACATTTCCAAAAAACAAAATTTCATAAACCTAACTATTCCGGTGGTTAAGAGCTCTCAGAGATGCGTGCAGTGACATGTGTCTGTAGGGCCAGCTACTCAGCAGTGTGTAAGCCCAGGAATTCAAATCCAGGCTGGGCAAAAAGCAAGACCCAAACCTCTAGGTAAAAAAAAAAAAGTCTCTCATTAGGAGAAAATTATTCACAGTTAACCTCTATTTTGTTCTGTTAATTGAACAAATACTATATTATTTTTTTCTGGTTACAACTGGAAAGCAGAGGTTTTAAAATTAAAAATTGCAGAAGAATATATAAAAAACCCACAAAAACCATTCAGATATACACAATCAAAACTGTTGGCCCATTTATTTCCTATTGTTTTTATATGTATGTTTGTGCGCATGTGTATTCCTATATTCAGTACACATAATAACCACATCACATATATAAATATTAATATATATTATTTATTGGCATCAATTACATAATTAATGTATACAACATGCACTTTTTATTGAGAGAGGGAGTATCACTATGTTGAGACTCAGTAGAGTGCTGTTACATCACAGCTCACAGCAACCTCAAACTCTTGGGCTTAAGTGATTCTCTCACCTCAGCTTCCTGAGTAGCTGGCACTACAGGTGCCCACCACAATGTCCGGCTATTTTTTTGTTGTAGTTGTCATTGTTGTTTGGCAGGCCTGGGCTGGGTTCGAACCCACCAGCCCTGGTGTATGTGGCTGGCGCCCTAGTCACTGAGCTACAGGCGCCAAGCCTACAGCATGCACTTTATCTAGATTTTTACTTTTAACTATCAGTCAAAAATAATTTGAAGCCTTGTTTAAAAAATGAAATTGAAGCACAAAAGCATGAAACTTTTTTCTCAGTATCCCACGGCTACTAAATGTTGGAGCAAACACTCAAACATAGGCAATCTGAGTCCAAATGTGGCACTCTTATTAGGCTGCCTCCCATATGGTAGACCTATAACTAATGTGTGTATGTGTGTGACTGAAACCGAACTTAATCCCATTCTTTAACAGCATCATTTTCAAAAATACATCACTTGAGTGAATGTAACAGACTGTGACCACTTTCTCAGCAGTGTTTTATTTCTCTTTATTCACCATTTCACTTTTTATAGGACTATATATACACACACATTCCATATTTGAAGCTTTACTTTGAATACAAAGATATATGAACATTAAGTGACCACATATGCATGCATATCTAATCACACATGTAATCATACATGCATGTAATCATGCATACATACATTGAGCTCATATGTTACTGATTTTTGTCTTATCCTCTTATTCTCAAGGTATTCTCAGGATATTTTTCTTCTCAGTGTATAACAAGCACATGCTTAAAGCATAAATTAAAAATGACTGTGGCTAGATATCTACTCTCCAGTGTCAACTACTTTCATTTGTTTAATTATACAGTAGAACCCCTGTAAGTTGACCACCCACAGGACTGTAACAAACTGGTCAACATACAGAGGTGGTCAACATAAGGAACTAGGCCTACCATATTGATATATACATGTGGTGTATGTCCGGTCTATGAAAGTTAAGTCAACTTAAGGAGGTGGTTGATGTAGGTAGGTAAGTGGTCAACTATGGAGATTCTACTGTGTTTGATTTTAGTTTTTCCAGTGATTACCTCTTTATCTCTAAATAATTCATATACATATATGACACTGTATTTGGTGCATCAATATTTATATATCATCTATTATCTATGTTTTAGAATCTATTAATAGTCTATTTCCCCTCAATGTTACTTCAACCTTCCAAACATTGCTGCTTTTATTCTCTCTTACTTTGTGATAGTAAAATTCGTACTTTTATCTATTTTGTTAATTCCACCAATACATATAATATCTTTTAACTCCCCCCATTGCAAGATGAGCATACTAGTAAATTCTAAAGAATTATATGTGTTCTCTGAAATCTTTTTACTTCCCATCTACAACCTTTCTAGATCAATTTTCCCTTCTTTTCTTTGGACTTATTGCTTCCCAGCCCTCTGGGAATGTCTATTGCTAGTACAACTTTTGTTTTTGGTAACATTCGTATCCAAGAGATAGATTTTGTTCTCTATTCCACTTTCATAGCCTCCTGTTCCTAACTTGGAATTACAATATATTCATAAATATTCTTGATGATATTAGTCATGATTAATTTCTAAATTCTCATCTATTAGCTGAATATCTCTACTTTCTCTGAGGTCATCTGTTACCTTTATCTTGATCTCAGTGTTTCACTTTGGATTACATACTCTAATAGCTCACAATTGTTGTTTATCAATTCATATTTAAGAAAGAGGCAATAGAAAACTAAATTATAACTATTTCCACAGGTTTGTCCACTGGCAGGTTTTATGTTAGAGTGAAAAACATTCTGCTTTTATGCCCAGTTGCTTGGCATTATATGCTGGCCTTGAGGGGAATGAAGTTGTCTGAACCTCAGCCTGTTCTCCAAGTAAGTGGGCATTTCTGGACACTGATGCTCCCCCCAGGAGTCCACATGGCAGCTTTGTCTCTCTTCTTACCCTCTGTGCATATGCTCATTGATGGCTCCTTCTAAATAGCTGTCTTTTAAATCTCATTGTTATACTTTTCATGAGAATTTTCATTGAAAGAGAGAAGATAAATGCAGGTTTCAGATGCCTAGAAGCCTTTTCTCATGTCATTTAAAATTTAAATTCTGGATTTCGGTCCTGACATGTTCAGATTCTATGACCCGGACTCATTTTCCTTATTTGTAAAATGAGGATCAGTATATTTGCCCACAGTGTTGTCAGTAATAAATACGGTTACGTAAGCAAAACATCTTAGTATTGTAACTGAAACTTAGAGGATGCAATCAGTGTTTGATCTGCCTCTACTCTAAATTCAAAATACTGGTTCTACTCGTGCTTCTCACAGGTGTTTGTACTCTGGAAGAATGTCAGACAAGCCAATCCACAGTGAGAATGTAATTTCATAATGGCTGTACTTAGTGTTTAGAAAACTATCAGAAAATAGAAAAGAAGCATTTGAGTGTTCTCATGGAAACCAAAAAAAAGTTTACAGCAGAGGAAATGCTTAAAAATATACATGTAGAAAAAAATTTTTCATCTTTTGGTTGAATTTTTTCATAGAGACTTGAATAATATTATTAAACTGTTCTCTAAATGTCTCTTTTATTAGGCTAAGTAAGTAATTTATTTTTGACATTTATAAAAAGTGACTAAAAATAATTTTCTTGAATAAAAAAAATCAATTCAGAGCTTGATTGTTATCAACATTATATAGCTATCTATGAATATGTACCGCGTCTGTCTTAAATTCTGTCCAAATCACAATTAATAGTAGTTCTTTCTACCAGCTGTGAATTTGTCTCCTAAGAGAGAGCATTTTTGTAGAAAATATTAAATAGTTACACCAGCATATACACAAACATATTTATGTTTCCTCTGATTTGTTGCCTAAATTTAGATACATACAGTGACTATCATAAAAATGAAGTAGAATTTTGGTAAATCATTCTAATTCTTTTTTTCTTCATTGTTACCATTGAGCCATATAGGCCCTGATCTCGCAATATCTCTTCAAGCCACCATGAAGTATATTTCTTTTTTTAAATGTGGGAGAAAGTGGGAAAGAAAAAAGAAGATTAGGAAATTAAGACGAAGCTTGTACTTATTACACAAATTCCTGGAGAACTAGGCCACTTACTTAGTGGGTCACAAATTTGATTTTAAACTGTTCTAGTCATTTATACAATTCAATATGACTATTTTTATTTTAAGGAATTAATAGCGAAGATATTATTTATACTGAAGATAAACCCAAATTGTCTTGGTTCTAACTACCAGCTATTGCCTTATTAAAAAAGACAATAGATTAATATTATATTATGTATTTAATAGAACTTAATTATAGGTCTATAAAAGCATTTATTAGGTGCATATTATTTAAATTATAGTCAATTCTTAAATGCTTCATTTGTTTATCAATATCCATGGAGATCTAAACCATTACCAGAGCCTGCTGATTTTACCAAATATATCCTAAATTTGGCATCTTTTCCCCTTTCTCACCTCTTCTGCCCTAATTTAATGTACCATCATCATCTTTAAACTGGACTGCCACAATAGGCTCCTAAAAGGTAAAGTGTAAACTTGATCACGTTTTTCTTCCACTTAAAATATTCCAATAGCTTCCCAACACCAATAGGATATAAACTGAATATCTCAATGTGGTCCATGTGGACAGGCTTCATGGCTGTTTCTTGCTTATGTTTTACATCAATAACCCCCTTGCTCTTTCAGCGTTAGCACTACTGGCCTTTGATTTGTTCTTCAAACACATTGTACTTCTTCATACCAGAAATCTTAGATTCCTTCTTTCCTAACTCTGCTCAATACATACAGCTAAAAAAGAATTTAGCTAATTCTTTTCCATCCTTCATATCACATCTAACATATCATTATCTCTGGCCCTTCAAACCATATCACAGTCCCCACTATATGGTCTCATATCACTTATGCACATACATACTCTGTAATTTTCACATATATTTATAACAATGTAATTAATATGGTCTATGTCCTATAAAATGTTCGATACAGGAAATTATGAATAGCGTGTTTTTTTTTTCTAATTACTACATCGCAAAAACCTAAAACAGTGCTTGCAACATTTTTTATAAATAGCAATTGAATGAATGAATGGCTGCATCTACTGACAACTTTTAGGAAAAAAATGTGAAATGACTCACAGGTACAATAACACAGAATTTGAGCCTGTATACCCAGATAAAGACCTCAAGGTCAAATGTTCTTTTTTTTCAATTAAATTCAAGCTTGTGAGCTTTTCATAATGCTCCCTTTGCACAAATTGAGGAGAGTGTTGACGACACAAATAGGACTAAAATCATCCTCATTCTTGCTAGATGTGAACTGTAATTTTCTCTATAAAACAATTTTGAGAACAATTCTATTGATTTTGAAAGCCCCTAATTCACTTTACTCTTTGCTGCTTCCTACTCTTATACATTCAATATCAATTGCTCTAAGGTTCTGGGGAAGTTAGGCCAAGGATTGACACTAAGGAAATCTATTTCCATCTCATTCTCAATTTTTTTATATTCAAAGAGAAGACAACAGGTGGTAGTTTGTACAAAAGAATAACTGTATATAATGTATAACGCAAACTATGCTAAAAGCTGGAGTAAGATAAAAGGTAAAATTTCCCACAGCTGTGTCAAGGCTGGTGGAAAGACTCAGCCACTAATGATCAGTGAGCCCATTCTTGATTCGCAGAATTCATTACTTACTTAAATGATGAAAGCAAGAGTAGTCAAAGGTGCTAGATCCCCATGACCCTTGTGCAGGGCTATACCAAAACAAAAGGGTCAAATGACTGCATGATGAACGGTAGGACACTTCGTTATGAAGGAGCCCATTTCATGCCTCCACTATGTGGTTTTATGGCCTGTAACTCAGCCCTGGAAGGGGTAAGGTCACAAGTTTCATACCTCATCAGACTCCAGAAGGCAATGAAGGACTGTCTGGTGACGGCCTCTCAAGGGAGCAGGAAAGCAAGTTAGGAATATTCTTGTAGCAATTCTTCAGAAAACTCCATGCTCAGGTTGTGGGAGGATCACAAGACTTTATTCTAAGACTTGTATCAGCCTCAGTTATACCCTATGTATGTGACCTCTGTGGAATCATATGAGATTGTCAGGGTGCCATGGTCTAGTCATTTCCCTGCAAAAGTAGTAGGTGGAATCTCCTCCAACTCCATAGACTATATGCCATTATGGTATGTTTAGACTGCTAAATTGAAGATTAAGGAAGATGAATAGGTTTTCTTTATTAATTTTCTTAATTCACATTACTGTTGTCCACCCTTATTTGGTTTTGTGTTTTGAATGGTATTTTTCATAATTGCTTTACATATGTTCTGAATTCTTATTTTCTTATATTTTTTCTCCATGTACCCAAACACCAGTGGCATCATGACTAAGTATTTGCCTGAATAGAAGCACAGAATGTCCCATGAATTTCCCACAAAACACTACATATTTGATTTTCTGAGGCTCCTTGGTAAATAATCCTTTATTTTAGAGATTATATATGTGGAAGTTAATTTCATATATTACCAACCAGTTCAAAATGTCTTAACTGAGAAGAATAGCTAGATTTTAGGCTTCTTGAAAACTGTCACAGTCTGTACTTTTATTGTAGAAGCGAGTACATGTCAGAGTGTAAGCACTGAGCACAGGATCTATTCCGAACAGCCACTTGTTAGTAATTTTTTTTTAAAAAAATTTTTTTCTATTATATCTTTTGTTGAACAGATTCCAAATCAACACCTCTGTGAAATACAACAAACGCTTCTTCCCTTCTCTGGATGGTTTGCTGCTATTAGTAGCAAAACCTAAGAATGCAATAGGAGGTTATGATGATTTTGCTCTTAAAGAAGAAGTCCTCAATGTTAAGCCATTGTAAGCAAAGCTTACCTATTTTATATATCTTGTCTTCTCTTCTCGGCCCAAGGAGTATCTCAGACATGCCTATTCCAAGTTTTATCTCTAGGCAGATTTTACTTCTGAGGTCGTGTGTGTATACAGACAAGCAGATGTGCATATTATTTACATGGGCACAATTCTTGGAGTCTATGTGTCTGACATTCCTGCTCTGAGGCTCTTTCTGAGGAAATAAGTAGCTAATTTTATAATATAAACTTAAAGGACATATCTAGTGTTACTTTAAGGTCAGCTTTTTAGGTTACATTTGTGCTTTTCATAGAAAAATCATTCACTGTATTCATAGCAACTTATACTCCTTCCTGCCGTGTAGACTTGTGATTTAAGTTAAAGTCATCTTGAGTTTATTTCTCTTTTTGTTTACATTAAGGGAAGCTGGTTTACAAAGAAAATAAGACCTTTTTCTTCTCCAACAGGAACTTTCTTCAGTTTATCTCCAGTGTCCTCTAAAGCAAATCTATTATAAAGATAATACTAATTTTGGCATTTATTGAGAAGTGATAATATTCTAAGTGTCTTTACCTCAAAAGATGAAGAGAGAGATTTTAAAATTTCTATAAAATGCTTGTGACATCATTATGATTGACTTTTTGTTGCCATTATCTGGTCTAAAATATTATTTTTTGCTATGATAAAGAACAAATGAATTTCACATATGCCGGGCAAGAGTAGGAAGAACAGAATGACTCCAGAGGATTGAACGGTGGCCAGTTGTGTGAGGGAACATTAAGACGTTCACATGGACAGCCCAGCTTATTAGGCAATGATGCTCAGAATAAGAAGCGGGTATTTGTCGCTGAAATGTGTACTGTGATCTGATTTCCTCTGAGTAAAGAGCACTTATACTTCCTGACCTTCTCAAGCAAATTATCTGAAATAAGACTTTGCTTTACCACATGTGGTTAAGAAACATGGTCAGTTTTAGCTGCCATTAATGTGGTCCTGGGGCAGAAATGCTGACTCTTGAAGGTCATACAACTCTGTTTACTTTCTCATTTGCCCACTCATGATCTTGAGTCACCGGAAGCAGACTAGATAACAGTGGAGAAGTAAAATAAGACAAAACGTGATAGACCTCAAACTTTAGAATTCCTGAAACTTTGCTTGCATGGAATGCTTTTGGATAATTTGAAGTTTTCATTTTATTTACTTGCTTTTATTACTATAATACAAATATGTCAGTATAGCTACCACATTGAAAACAGGCATTCCACACACACATACACACTTATCTGTCTCTTCCTTATGCCATGCATATTGGGGATATGCATATACATATGTATATATGTGAATATTTTATCCATTGTACATATAATTGACTAAATTGCAAATGAAAAAATCATGTTTAGTCATTAACAAAAACAAATTTTAGAAAATAGATTTAGGAGAAACTATTTTGGCAAATTTGTAATTTCAGTGATGAAGTAAAATGTATTTTTAGCCCTTTCCACCCAGATTTTGGCAGAAAGCTTACAGGAATATTGGAATTTTATAAATTATTATCATTATAATTTTTATAATGGAAAGCTTTGTGTCTTTTTTTTTCAAGTTTAGAATTTCTAATTCAAAACACTTCTTTTTTTTATTTCCAGTGTGGACAAAAGTTTTTAATATTGATTTTTGCTATGATGTTTTTAATTTTCAGTCTTTTCAAAATAAGAAAATAGCTGGCCACATTTATGACCTTTTCCACAAAACAAATCTTAAAAAATGTGAATGATTGGTCTTTGTAGTTTCTAGTAATAAGTCCTGTCTTCTTTGTTCACTTAGTATAAATTATATTCTTATGCAAAATTACACTAAGACCCAGTAGTTCTTAAACAATATTACCAAATAATCATATAAATCCCAAATGCAGCAAAGGTGAACAATCTTCACAGTGCACTTTTACCTCATTGAAGTTGAAGCTGCTCCTTTTTGGATTTTTTTCCACTTCAATGTGAAGTAGATTATTAGGGCTTTATCAGTGGTTTCATGACATGGGTTTTTAAAAAGAAATATATTTTTGATTTCTCCCACAGTTTACATTTCTCAGAGAAGGACTTTTTTTGTAAATCATTGTCCAGGGATATTTTGAAAAACCAAGTGATCTTTAACAGATGAAATCTCTCAATGCAACTATAATAAATAAGCATCTATATCCTCAGCGATATTACTGGTATATCCTGGAACCAAAAAAAGATGGTTTTCCTATTCTTATAATCCACTTAACTGTTGTTTTAAAATTTGAATATTTCCATCATTTATGATTTCTGTTTTGGATGATAATTCTGACCACCATCTTTTTATGACCTCTTGAAGCCAGTTTAAACCAACTAATACATATTCTTCAAACTTGCTTTTAAGTAGTGATTTTACTAGAGGCAACAAATCTAGACAGCAGCCAAGGAAGATATATTGTTTTTCTTCCTGTAAACTATTAGTGAGGACAGGAAGGCAATCTACCACAACTACAAGATCTTTTATCCTCATCAAATAAGCTACAAGTTCACTTATACTTCTCTTTTTCCAGAAAGTTAGTTCTACATTCAATTTCAAATTCTTGCGGAACAAAACTTGAGCCATTGTTTCATGGTCCTGAGAAGCCTCAGGAAAAAAACAAAACAAAACAAAACAAAACCACTATATTTTGATGATGGGCTTTCTGTTTGTGAAAAACTAAAATCCCTGGAGTTAATCAAATATGTTTCACTATCATGGCGCAATTTTTCAGGCATGTGGCCTGTACAAGCCAGTTTATTTTCCTTATTTGCCAAGTCACAGCCCACACTTCAAGGGAACTGTTTTTTTCTGTAACAAGGACTTGGAAAGGGATGATGAATTTTCTTTCTTTCTTTTTTTTATTTTCTCTATACATATACATGTGTTTATTTGGTTTCCACTTTTTGCCTTCACAAAATTAAAAAAAGGCTTAAAATTTAATAACAATAACAATGTTTAAGATAAGGACTAGAAACAAAAACCTCGTAAAGAACAAACAAAGATAAATACATTCGGAAAAGAAATAAGACAATGGGGCAATGAAATATTGAGCAATAATAATAATAATAATAATGCAAAGAAAGTAACATTCACATTGTCAGATAAGAGTATGTCTATTATAGAATGCTTTGACTCTGAGGTTCAGTATGGAGTCAGCAGTTAACTTCTTATTTTTTTCCAAAGTCTCAAAAAATAAACAACTAATATTTATAAATAAAAATAAAAGATAATTTCAAAAAACAGATCATGCCAAATCTTATAGACAATAGAAAAAGAAATACTTCCAAAT